>JAODLI010007277.1:31778-77630 GCA_027575585.1 Percopsis omiscomaycus | reverse complement strand
AATAATAGATGACCCGGATAATAACCCGCCCCCCCCCCCCCCGTCCTAGCAGGCCTAATGTAGACAGAATCCTAATATATATATGATTTTCTGGAAGAGGTGAATTTTTAGAGTTATTTTATCAGCTTACCAGCAGCTTTGTTGATCTGCTCTGCTTTTTCACCCTCAGAGGCAAGAATCTGAGCCTGTTTGCGACCCAAAGCCACATTGATGGCCGCTTCTCTCGTCCCTTCAGACTCCAGGACCGTGGCCCTTTTCTTGCGCTCAGCCTCTACCTATGAAGGTCGATGAAGAGCAAAGTCCACTGAAAAAATAATCACCAAGATGTGATGGCCATCCTTCTCTAGCCGCAAATTAAAACCAAGCTGAA
Source organism: Percopsis omiscomaycus (assembly GCA_027575585.1). Lineage (NCBI taxonomy): Eukaryota > Metazoa > Chordata > Actinopteri > Percopsiformes > Percopsidae > Percopsis > Percopsis omiscomaycus. Next base: position 77,260 of record JAODLI010007277.1, on the reverse strand, counting down.
ATTTGTGCTAGGGCCAATTCACATGCAGCAGGTTAAAACACTTTAAGAGTGCTCTGATGGTTGTGTCTGGCATTACCAAACAGCCCAAACAAATGATGATTGAACAGACAGGATGTTGTGAGGTTGTGGTACGCTAGAAGCTTTCATAAATACTAAAATATTATCTCATTGTACAAAATAAACAACATTTTGTACAATTTAGTTTTTGGGTTGGATTGGTTGGATTGGTACAGGTCAGGAGTGGAGGTTTATTCTTAGGAAAAATTTCAAGCCTAGTTTTTTTCCCACAACTGAAAAAAATAACTCGGTACGGACCACATTGAAAAGCCACTGCCAGTCAGTACTGTAGGGGACAGATTGTGGCTACTGGCTATTCTGCTAATGTATGGTTATTCACCTAACATTAGGCTAACAATAAATATTAAGACAAAAACAAGTTAAAAGAACATTTCCCAAAAGCACATTGACGAGGTTAAAATATATATATAAATAAACATTTTTAAAAAATTTAAACCCAACCTGCATTTGCATAGATTCCTTGACACGAGGTGGAACATGAATATCTTTGATTTCATAACGGAGGCAACGGATTCCCCACTCATCTGAAGCTTGGTTAATGGAGTGTACCATGTTGGAATTTAACGACTCCCTCTCCTTGAAGAAAATCAAGACAGATTCAGGAATGAATACACCAGACAAGTACAATTTCAGATGTGTACATGCAACTCTGCAGCTATTTCATACCCGGAATACTTTGTCTAGTGTGAGTTTCCCCAGTTCAGAACGCATAGTGGTCTGTGCAAGCTGTGTGACAGCATACTCTGGATCCTCGACACCATAACTAGCCTGGAAGGAAAATCGCATTGATCACTCTTTTAAATAGTGTTGTAACAGAACAACTAAAAGTGGACCGACCAGGGTGTTTTGTAAGCATACCTTAAAAGGATCTAAGATCCTTAAATAAAGCACTCCATCTATCTGCAGGGTCACATTATCTGTGCAAGTAAAAAGAAATAGAACACATAATAAACTTTGAAACACAAACCTATAACGAATTATACAATACCAGTACGGAAAGCAGACACACACACCTATTTGAGAATAGCCTGACACAATGAATAAAACCCTCCAATTCTCTGCGTTACTTACCTAGAGATACTGCCGATTGTTCCGGGACATCAATGACAATCTCCTTAAGACTTTGCACATAACGAACACGGTCAAGAATAGGAATAAGAAAATTCAATCCCTAAACAAAAACATGAAAAATGACAAAAACTCAAATCACTGGTGCTCCTTATCACATTTCTGAATGTGTGTACAATATGTGTTTAATTGAGGACAAGGTAGTGGAACAAATAGGTGATACCGGTTCTAAGATTCGATGAAAGCGACCCATCCTCTCAACAACCCAGGCCTCCTGCTGTGGTACAAACAGGACCACAGTGTTCATAGGCAAGCTGGACGCCCATCGCTGTTGGGCTGGTGTCACCCACAACCTTGGTACAGTCTTCTGAGAAGACTGGGGAGATTTCATTTATTTTAGTTCAGGTACAATATTGCCCATGGCATACAAAGACTATACAATACAAATGTACAAAAAAAAAAAATAATAATAATATAAGAAACAAAGTAACAGAAATAGAACGACAGTGATATCGTGTTCACATGTAACGTTACCCTGCATTATTGAGTCCAATAGGGATTGAAGATGGGTGTATCTGAACGCTACACAAACCTGTACAGCATGTCACCTTGGGACTAAGAGCCTAAAATGTACCAGTATAAAGACACTGTAGTAATGGTCACGAGTAGTTTGTCAGACAAAACATTGAATTGACAAACAGTAGTGAAAAGCTTTGCCAGTGTTGACTCTGGTGGCCGTTTGCGTTGACATCGAGTGCGTAGGCTAACGTTACAGGCTAATGATAGCTTAGCTATCAAAATGACTATAATTCTAAATTAAATACTAGCCGCTAAGGTAAGAACATTACCTTCAAAAGAGCACCACCGGTCCGGCACAATGTTCGTAACATATTGTTAATGTAATGATTGCATAGAATATATTCAATTTCAAATCGTACACTTTCCAAACTCCACACTCATGTGACCGAGAAATGAAAGTTAGATCACCGGTAACGTACCCCACTAAAACGCTTCCCCCATTTGATCTTCTTCGTATGCGTAGCGGATCGTAACCGACTTTAAAGATGCATATACCGCCTCCTATTGCATTGGAGTGTGGGGCCATATCCTACTTAGTGTATTTTTAGATAATCTTCATCAACCGTGTGCTGTATATCAATGACATATGAAAGGTTCCTTAACCACCTCCACTCTCTCTTTCCCTTTCCCTATAATAGGCTACTAGACGTTTTACAGAACGTTTTTCCACCAAACATTCAACACAACACAGTCTAGTTTCGTGTCTTCCAGCTCACTAGTGATGTAGGCTATCCAAAGACGGTCTCGCCAGCCGGCGTTTAGACGGTGCTGCGCGTCTATGTGTGCAGTTACGGTAAATCTTACGCGAGTACTTTTAGAGTTAAGAGTATAGCTACACGGTCAGGATATGTTGTTTCGAATGGCTATGAATCTAAATAGGCAGTTATAACAACATAGGCTATAGGCTACTGTGTCATGTAAAATAAAATAAAATGTTTTATAGGTTTGCTCAGAATTCCTATGGGTTCTTGTTCTGGATGTCCTAATCTAGATCCATATCAAACATGGTGACATTTTAATGTGGACATTTAAGAAATATGATCTTGAAGTAAGTCCCCAGCTGTTTGAATTTAAATAAAACATTATTTTGAATGAGACCCTATGTATGCTCATAATTCCAAAGGATTTCTGTTCTGGATGTAGGCTACTTACTGCATGCCCAATGTCCAATATGGGGACATTTTACTGTGGAAATCTAAGCCCACAATTCAATAGTGTGTGACATTCATGTTTGACCTTTCATAAGAACATATTTTAATAAGTCTGCTCGTAATTCCACTGTATTTATATTTTACTTTAGGATTTTCAAGATATATGAAGTTAAACATAGCCGCTACAGTAGGCCTATATTCAATATACAGTATGTGGCATAGTCATGTTTGACCTTTTATTAAAACATTTTCATAATAGGTTTGCTCGGAATTTCTATCGATTATATTTCTGGATGTCATTCTCTATGTCAAATATGGAGACACTTAATGGTGAAAATATATAGAAATGTGAACCTAAGCCCGGAAAATTGTTTTAATTCCTGGACCCAATGGTAGACCTACCTGTAGGCCTATCTTCTCCCTCTCTTTTAAAGCAGGCAACTTTGCATTGTTCCAGGTTTTTTAATTTATTTTTAAACTCTTTGATGACAACAATCCTTAGCTCTACAGTCACCGCTTCAGTGTTTGACAGTTAGGTCTACTTGGAAAAGTCATGGAAGAATCACTGCGTTGTAGTAACCTTTTCAAAGCGCAAGGAGAAAGTGTTGAGGTTAGGTAGGCTACTTCAACTTTCAACTGTGGAGGGGAAAATAACTGACAAATGATTATCATTTTAATAAAAGTATAACTATAGGCTCCCAGTCTTGTCCAGAGTGGTCACCAAATTGTTTGCCTCAGCCCTGTGTCCAGCCACTTCAGTAGCCTACATTTTTTAATGAAAAACACACACTTCACACTTGTCAGCTTTCAACTACTGTATATCAGCAGTTGAAATAAAAATTCAACGTTTAGCGGTGCTAGGGACTATCCGCGAACTGTGCGTCACCACCTGTTCCTGCGACCTGTCAGCACTGCCCACTGATATTGATTGGTCCAAAGCTTTACTGTGCCCCACCCTTCTTAGCGATACGGCAACCTCAATGGACGCAACAAATGCCATTTACAAGTATGTTGCATTTTGTACCTCCTTCTACATCGTTGCTACCAGGTTAGTCTAATGAATTTTGTCATGGCGTGCCCGTGGCAGGGGGCCGTCGCTCTCTGCCCTGTCTCTGAATCCAGCATCTCAACACTACCTGTAAATCAAGCGTATCGACAAGAACCTCGATCTTAAAGTTGCTGAGGACATTTTATAATGTTGCCGCACATAGTAAATTGTTTCTGAAAGATTTTCAAATTGCAAAACTACTGGATAGGCGCTACAATGTCTTTACTATGCGTAAGAGGTAAGTGTAGCCTACATTCATTTTAGTACCGAAAGTAGTTAAGACAAAACAATTGTTTCAATAGACGAATCTAGAAGTTTTAATCAAAGGCGTTAATCCAATGAAAGGTTTGCCTAGCTTTTCCCAAAGGCAATAAAACTACTAAATCTGTCCGCTGTGTTTTTCCCTGTTCACATCACATAGCTGTTTTCGTACTGTAGTCTGTGGTAAAATACATTACAAGTCTTTATTGTCCTAACTATATTAGTATTCTTCTTGTTGGAACGAAACATCAGTTTACTGCAAAGCTTATACCAGCGTGTTGAGGACAGAAATATATGTATAAATGATTGAGTGAATTAAGGTCATCATTGTCATTTTGGTTCTAATTTATTTTAAAATATCATAAGACTAGAGAACAACCCTGGGTAAAGGTTAAATGTGTCAAAAATGGGTTTTTTTTCTAAACAAAAAGTTAGAATAGATATCTCAGTTAACAGAACAGGTCTGTAAAATGTCAAGTGTTAGTTACTCAAACATTTTCACAGAAGAACTATAATATCCAATAAATTCCTGTCGCATCACTTGTTTCCATTGCCAAGCAATGCGGTCCTTTTGCTTCAACAACATAGTAGTTGAATCTAGCTTCATCTACACACTTTAGGCTGCGTTTTGACAAAGTTTTGCTTATTAAGAATTCATTGTTTAATTTGTTTACAATCATAGTTCTTTTAAGTGGTAGACCTATAGTCAAACTGTACAGGAACATGGACTGTATATGCCTAAATGGATTTTAGCCCTACTGACTGCTCAGTTATTTTCTATGACTAATTGAGGTTACTTTTTGATCCACAACACAGATTCCTGTTAATGGTGTTTAATTATTGCCTAAACTATTATTTTATAATTTTCACAATGTGTATTGTAAAATAACCCTACATATTCCAAACTACTGACTTGTGTGCTTGTTTGAGCAGTCCAATAGCCATTATAACAGTATACCCTCCCAAAATACATTACAATCTCTAATGTTTTAAACTGAAATTCCATTCTAGTGCTCTATTACTATAACCCATAAAGTATCATTCAGCATCTGAAAACTAAATAAACAAAACTATACATCTAAATTATTCATTAGCAGTGGAAATACTTTAGGAAATTCATGCCACACCTTTTTGTGTTTTGAATGAGGTGTTTATGTACAACATGATTTCAGTTGAGGATTAAAACATGCATAGGGTCAGCTTCATGTTATTATATTTTAGCTTTATACGTAAAGGCTTATTTGTGTATTTTCTTCACAGCCTTATGGACAATCACCCTTTATCATTGTTTGATATAAAGTTAATGGTACTGTAAATGGTAAGGTGTTTCTCTAACCAAGCATTCATCTCTGCCTGTACCCGAGTTGTAGTGATTATATCAACATACTGTATCTATGAACAGTGTCTATCAGGTGTCTTTGACATAGGCCTAATAAAAATGATGTACAAATATACAAATACAAAATGTACAAATATAACTGATGGCCTCTACCTTGTTAACTTTTCAAGGCAACATACCCGGTCCAGTGTAGATGACGATGTCATGGCTACTTGAACATTTCAGTATAAATGCTGGAAATTATCAAATAAATCCAGTAAGGTGAGAAATAACAGTTTTGTGTATTTTAGAAATCAGTTTTAAATTTCCAGTACAAGCACAGTAACAGACATTATTTGATAGAGCCTTGTGGCATCTTATGGTAATACAGTATTAAACTCATAAGTAAACCAAGCTTATATAATATGACGTGAAGTATTTATTTCTTCTTTTTTTTTTTATAGCAGGAGGAGGTCAGAAGGCAAAATATCAAGTAGCTAGGTGCCAGCTTCTACTTCACGAAGCTTATCCTAATGGTTCTGGTAATCAAGTGGCATTGTACTAAATGGGTGCTTCGTCACAAAGAGCTTGTACAACATTCATTTATTGATGATTGAAAATGAAAGCCCGTAGAGGTTAGTCAGTCCACTGATAAGAGAATTGGGTGCTATTGTGACTCATCCCTTTGCCCCGTTGCATAGCTCTCTTGATGGTGTTTATTTATTGCTAGCAGAAAAGGCTCATCTCCATGGTGATGTCTTTACATAACAGATAAGTGTTGGCCCCGCAAGTGGACACATGTTGCAGAATATTTGATTCCTGCTGTGGGGGCTTGGTGCAGGGTTCAGTGGAGTGCTGGGCTGATGTGGCCCTCTAAGCTCCTCAGGAGCATGTACACTAGTGTCAATTGTTTCTAATGACACCATCATCAAAATCGCTTCATTCACTGAATAGATGGAGTCTTTAGAAATGTCAACTGTCAATTTCTGACAATAGCAAAGCAGGAAATGGCTGGATTGAGAAGTTCCAGAGGCACAATGTTTCTATTCCGATCTACAGGATGCTGATAAAGAGTTTGGATGTTGTGGCAGTGTGTCTTGAGTGTGTTGACCCAAAAGGAGGTCGGAAAAGGTTGATCCAAGCAGTTCTCGGAAAGATTTAATAAATGATGTGTAGTCTACATTCTAAGCCGTGATGGACTGGTACAGTGTTTCTAGCACTTTTTTTCCATGTTGTCATGCAGTTTCATGATAGAAGGCAGCTGGCCTCTAATGTGCTGTCCAGTAGTGTGCACCGGTGATGATGCTGTTTATGCATGGAATCAGTTTGAAGCCAGTCACATTATGTTAAATGCAGACCTCTTCCTCGGAAAATCATTAATTGTAATACAATAACCTCAATCAAGTGATCCGGGACTATATTAAGTAAAATGACTGAATCTGATTTAAAAATTCAGCACTTATATTTTGGATGGGCAATGTTACTGTTGACGGGAACACAATTTAGAATTTCGGTCAATTGACTTGACAACACCTGGACTTTGTATTGCGTGTAGCATTTTTTTGGCAGCATCAGGCCATTTATAATTGCACCATTGAAAACGATAGAAGTTATAGCACTGTCCAGAGCATTGTGGGCGACACATGAATTAACCATGAATTAAGAGAACAATGAGTGCCTTAAAATCAACCTTATTTGCTTGCAGGCTGCTCAGCTGTCTTTGTAAATGCCAGAGACGGTTGTAATGTGATTTAGAATTGGAAGGTTAGGTGAGAAAGAATGAGTAAAAGAGCAATCAATAAAATATGTAAATGAAGATAAATAATGATAGACTACCGGCAGACCAGTTGAGTTTACTGAGGTAGTGGAATTATGACAGAGGAGAGGGAGAGATTAGAGATTCGTATATAATCCCCTGGCCATCTGTTGAACTAGCTCACTAATGTCTCTCGCTCTCTCTCTCTCTCTCTGTCTCTGTCTCTGTCTCTCGCTCTCTCTCTCTCAAAATCCAGCCCACGCAAAATCCAAATGCTCGATACAACACCACTGTTAGCAAGGGGTTCTGACGTCACTCTGTTACCAATTGTAACGTTTCCTGACAGAAATGTTTTGACTTGGATATTTAATTTCACGCTTTACTGTAGATCTATATGGTAAACAAAAACAAATTATAACAAAACGTATGACTACGTTGCCATTTAAACTAATTTTACTTTACAAAAAGTGTACAAATAAGTAATAGTAATGTGGTCTTGACACTATACAGTCAGATCAGCCGTTTTAGAGAAACAAGCACCAATCACCATCCCAAGTCAGGAAGGACAGAAAGGTATAGGCCAATATAAATTTCTCAATGACAGCACGCATCACTCTCTTTACCTCCTACTATTTAAAAGTAAACCCCCACACCCACAGAGGACTCCTTACGTTTCTGGCCTGTTAGAGGACTACTACTAACAAGATTGTTGAGGAAGAAGTTCCTCTTGCTGGGAGCGCCTAATTAGATTATGTCAGGTTTGCTTTTTGTTAAATGTTGTATGAGCACTTTCACTGTGCAGTTCTGGAGATTGACTGCAGTACTTTGGGCATCTGTGTTTTGAATGGGAGATATGACTGTCGTGACATGGTGTGTATGGTAGAATGGTGCATTCCCAAGTGACTTTGCACATTCTGATTGGTCTACAGAATGCATTATCACTTCCAAAAAAATCCCATATTATAACTTTTGTGTAAGTGTAACACCTTTTTTTATTTGAAATCTTTACCATCAACTTATACAGTGCTCCTTGTTTTGTTAGCGTAAAAAAAAGTGGATATTCGTTGTTGCCACTAAAGGAAACTAGGGCTTAAAACTAGCATCAGTTTCTACTATAGCCCTGCTCCAAATGCAAATTAGCACAGTCCACCGTGCCAGCTCATACGCCTTGGTCAACATGATGCATATAGTTACTGTTGGTGGCCATAAAGCTTAAATGGAAATAATGAGAAGTCACGCTTTCACCCCTGCACATTTCCACAGATTCCTTTCCGTTTCACACAGAGGAATGTGTAAAGCAGGAAGCCCTTCATAGACAAAAAAAGGGATTTCTTTTGATAAGAAACTTCCTTTAGTTAAAAAAACAAAGCAAACATTAGGAAAAAATATTTTCTCTGTATCTTTCGTCCTGTTTTTATGTGGCATTGTGTGGTGCATTTTTATGTACTCGGATATCATTAATATGCAATGTATTGGTTGGTTATCGCAAAAGCTACAGTATAATCAAGAACGGTTCAAACAACAAAGGCAAAACAAACGATGGTGTGCTGTTCCCCTGTTCTTGTTTTTCTCCTGCCATCATCCAATCCAGCCCATCTGCCATCGCAGGCTCCAGTGGTTTAGTACATGGACACGGCACAGCAACAAATTAATCTCATAACCATTATTGTACAGATGCAGCAACTGGCTAAAGTGTGACAGTCTAAAGCACAAACGTGTTCCTGTAAATGGTACTTCTGTTGTCAGTCTGTCGGTATCTATGTTTTTTTTTTGACTTTCTTGCTACTGTGTTGGTTATTACCGGCTCACCTGCTGCGTTTTCCAACAATAAATATACATTTATAGAATAGTAGATATATCAACAGTTATTGCAGTTGTTCATATGGCTTTTCATGTAAATTTCCTTTTGTCAGGAAATATCCCCATTTGCATTAATAAATAAGTGTATGAACAATATTATTAAATTGGATGGTTTTGAGGATTTCAAATGAAGTACTAATATTACACATTTCAATCTTTGGAATATTTTATTTCGAACTATGTACTACAAAGTCATTCTGTGTTTCTTTGATTGTATTATGTTCAGACCGCTGTATCTTTGCTATCTTTGCATTGTCATGCGAGACCCTAATCTCACATGGTGTAAGATGTTTTTAATCAGATCTGTTGTCCCATCCTGCTTTCTGAGACAGGTAAATTAACTACTGTATGTTTTTAATCACTATTGTGTAAGAACATCCTGACTTTGTTTGTTCACTTGTATAAAAGGGCAAGTGTTCAGTGAGTTGAGCCCTCTCATTCAGACCGATGTACTCTGTTTAGGAGTTGCTCCTTCCTTGCAAAGACAATAAAAGGCAAAGACAAATTTCTCTTCCAGTGTGGTTTATATTGTAATTTCCATAACATATTGATTTTTAAATTCTACTGATATGGTTATTGTTGAAAAATTTGCCATTATTTTTTTTTAAATGTACTTACGCGGTTAATGTAGATGTTCATTTTTTTTATCAAATAAATACAGTTGTTTATGTTTCTTTTATCCCAATCTGTCCTAGCTCTTTTTTTTTATCAATACCAACTAGAAGTGTTGTCATGTTCCCTTCAGATGACTACAGTACATATATACAAAATAACAAGGCTGCTGTATGTGCTCGTGTTTTCATCAACACATGGCTAGTTGGTCTGAATAGCAATGAAATGGCCATGCCTGTATAACCATGGTTCCTGTTTGTTTTCCTCTTGGTTAAGCAAGCCTCATGCTCAAGTGTTTCATATATTTATTTTCGAGAGTGCACTATTGTGCTTCAGATAAGGTTTAAATGAGAATTTTCCTCATCGGTCAACTCAAAAATAATAGCTGCCAAAACTTGTGGCATCACTAACATGACTAGTATCACTAACTTTATGTTTGTCTTTTCTTTTGCAGTGAAAAAAGCCAAGCTCCAAAGTCCTCCTGGTGAGTACAGTGGTTTATATGGAATACTACAAATTAGAAATCGCAATAACAATTTTTCACTAAATTATTATTTTTTTTATTTTTTTAAATTTTTTTTTAAATCCTTTTGTAGGTTAATCAATCGGTTTTCTGGCAAGTCACAAGGGCAGGTTGATTTTTGCATTGCGTAACTCTCCGACCTTCTAGGCTAGCCCACAGGGAGGTGAGCTTAGATCAGTGGTGGTTAAATCCAAATCCTCATGCTCTCCACCTATACAAATCCCTCCAGTGTTTAGCTTCATTCCTGTTCTATAAGCCCCGTGACCGCCCCAACCGTTGCAGGTGATAGTACAGGTATCCCCAGTTGTTGGCAATGTTTCACTCTCCCTCTCTCCATGTCCCCAACTGACCCCTGCATTAGTCAGCAACAACCTGCTTGCTTTGATTATCCACCTAATCTCCACATTTGTTCAACATTTGTTTACTTGGTTAATTGAATGGGAAAATGGATAAAGCCTTTTATAGGCCATACGTCATGTTGTAACGTCAGTGATATGATTAGGCAGCTGCAAGATTCAGGAGATTTTCTGAAAACAAACAGGTCAAATAGGTGTTTACCCTTAGGTACTTAGGTAGTATACTCGATTGCTTGCGTAGGATCTACTGGAGAGTCCGGTTACTCTGACATTTTGAATGTGTACTCTGAACCCTTTTTTTCTTGTCTGCTCAGGTGACCTTTGCCCTTATCCCATCCCTCTAGTCCTACCACCTGTAACACCTGCTCTACAGCAAACACTACAGCGTAGTTCAGCCCAGTCTGTGGTTTGTCGTAGGCCAAATACAAACATGAGTATAAACTAAAAATATTACGTGATATTAATTAGACTTTTTATTGATTAACAAACAGGAAGCACCACTCCATCTATTTATTTGTAAGATAAGCCCTATATGTCCTATATTATAATATACTTTTTGCTCCGTTTTCTGCTCCTTATTGGCAACCAGGCAAATGGGTTCTAATATGGGTCATTCTCACTTCTTAACTGGCTCCTTTGTGCCGACTGTTTACCTAGCTTCAATGAATTAATCTATAAACCTGTCATGAGTGTTGGCTAGTCCTCTGCCCCTGTGATAACACCAGCTAGCCCCTTTGTGAAGGCAGCAGGACTTGCGTGCGACTTACTGCCATAGCGGAAAGTTCTGTTTGCATTGCACTGTGACCACACCTTGAATCAGCTTGTTCTGATAGGCTTACATCATGCTGTTTATAGAAAAGAAAATAGACTGTAGCTTTTAGTATGACCTTGAACAGCCAATGGCCAGCTGACGGGTTTTCCACCGATTTCTCATTGGAATCAGAGGTTTGATAAGGGCTACATTGCGTCACTTTCGCGTGAAAGCCTTGGATCTCCAAAAAGCCAACTTTGTGAGAATTCGGGAACCAAACCCTCCCACAATTTTTGAAAATATACAAAGTTCTTTCAACAAATTTCCCAAAGTATGTAGTCACAAACTCCTAGTTTGTAACCCTTAGTTCCACGGGTTCATACAAAAGGTGTCGCATACATCTAGTTCTTTAGGTGCCTGCAGGTGTAATCAAATCATCTTTGTCACAACATCACTAATTTTAGGATTCCTGAGGATTTTGCTACCAGTGCTAAAATGTGTTTTTCAACGATCCGGTATAGGTCAGGTTCTCCAACCTGGACAGCCAGAGCTCTCCCGTTAGTTGTTTTTAATAGTGTAACCGTCCTCCAAAAAAATGCATGTCCTCTCCTGCATGCAACATCGATGAGCGGATTTGGAATGTAAAATGTCAGCCTTCCGTTCGCCTGCCTTTCTCTGACTAATTTATTGAAGAACTCATCATCCATAAAGAATGAAAAATGACACTTGACTGAGACCTCGTGGGCGAGTGGGAGGTCCTAGGGACAATGGGCACCGCCACAAAAACATGGAAAGGGGACGAGTGGGATAGATCTTCCCACAGTCCACTCAACGTACACCCCTATTCATCAGGCAGCCAGCTGTGCTGTGCTTGTGTGTGCATGCAGGTGTATGCAAATGTATGTGCCTTTGTATAGTGACAGATGTGTGTATGTGTGGGGTAGGGATAGTGCTATTACAAGGCAAGCGTTGCTGCTTCCTTCCGAACAGAGCAGATGGTATCGGACCTTTTTATGGTAGGTGGGTCAGCCCGTTCTGTAAAGACACACAGCCACTAAGTGGCTCTGATCTAATCCAATATGACCTCCTCCTCCTTATCTCAGGACTAGAACCATCCCCAAGGGGCAAGGCATGGGGCTATTTAATTAGGGTCCCCCCCCCCCCAATGGCTTCTTCTGTATCGACGGCTGTGTACTGTTGCTATACTGTCCTCTTAAGACACTAATAAGGCCTGTGTCTCGTCAGTCCAAGGAGCTGTGTCAATACAGCTCCCCGGAGCTGAAAAGACATATAGAAGAGACAGACCACTTAAAGAATCCTGAATAGAACTCTATGGGAGAAGTAGCAAATGGTGGTTGTATGCACACATCCCAATTGTCAGCTTTATAACGGCCGAACCAGGAAACCTATTAAGCCAATGTGGTTGCACTGACCTTGCAGATGCATAGTAGAAGTATGACCTAACGTTTTTTTGGGGGCAAAGTCTTATAAGTCAAAGTTTTATTTTTTTATCAGATTTGACTGGTGATTCTATACATGCAGTTTTTATGTTCCGGTGGCCATCCTGCGGGCAGTTATGTGAGGCTAACTTGACCAGGCCCCTATCTAAATGAATAGGGTGAGTGCCATAACTGTACTTTCAATTGTAAAGTACAGTTACTTATCAGGCTGGAGCGCTGGTGGTTCAATGGGAAAGTAAATGTTTCAATTAGTCACTGGGGAATCTGTACTGTGTGGTCAGGTGATTAGTCAACAGATGAACAGCTGATGCCTGTTCTTTATTTCCCAAAGACGCGTGTGTGTGTGCATGTGTTTGTTTTCTTTGTGTGACCATTAATTTGAGTGCTTGTGTGTCTTGAATATATATTTTTTTAATAGGCAGGCTGTGTCCTGCGCCCACATTATTTAAATAGCAAATGCACTTGCGCCCATCTGAGTACACGTGGGCGTGTTAGTCTTAAAACTAAGTGTGGTCAGGCAACTTGTTAGCACATTGCTATCTTGAGGCAGCGGAAAGGGATTGCGCGATTGACCAAGAAAAACCTGGTCCATGGTGCAGTATTTCACTGTTATTTTAAGTGCGCATTATCAAGATAGTAATATCATATTCATATCGTGGTACTGCATGGTCACTGCCAGGGCGGAGCTAAGCATGGCAGGCCGAGATGTGTCGCCGCACCCTCTGCCCAGCACCGGAAATGAAATGCGGTGGTTATGTCACAACAATTTGTCTAATCCCCCCCCTTCCCCCGCCCCTACCGCGAAGGCTGGCAGCTGGTGTGGTTCTGTTTATGTTGCCCTCCCGTGTAGCTGGCTGGCTGTGAACGTTGGCTACGCATGCCGGGCCAGCTGAGTGGATAGACACCGGCCTACAACTCGCTCAACTGTGTACTCTCATGGCAAATAGGCAGGCCTTAAGTATTTCTACAGCTGTTGTCGATTGTTCCACTGCGATTGTGCAGGATCATTCCGTCTCTTTGTATTACCTTCAACACAACAGAAAGGGCCACCTCCAAAGACGAGAATCGAATCGTCCACTGTCACCTTTGACCTCCTCCGACCTTAACTTGTGTCATGACGGTATGGAGTTTGACAGAGACCTTTCCTCTGCTGCGTCGGCTGCTGACATGGGCCGGCTGTGAGCAGAGGGTGGGGCTTGGGGGGGGTCTGTGGTTCAGATTGAGAGAGGGAGCTCAGCCAGCACATCCTACGGCTGTATCTGCCGTAGCGAGGCTGGCTCTCATCGGAGATTAACAGGATCAGTCCGCTGCTCTGCCCTGGCTGTGGCTGGCGTGAGGGGGAGGGGGGGTTGTCCATTTCGTACCACCACTCCTGATGCCACTTTCCCTGTACAAAGAGGTGTGTGTGTGTGTGTGTGTGTGTGAGGAATTGCCCTTTGAAATTAGGAGAGCACAAGCCCCTCCCACACCTGACTGTGCATTTTTCTCTACTTTTCTCCCCTCTACAGCTACCCAACTTTCTGTGGGCATTTGTATTAAAAAGTGTACCTTTTTTATATGGGAACTCTGGACCAATTTTAGGAGCCATGTTTCATGTTATATTGTGCTGTGGTACATGTTATTAGGCCCAGTTTCCTTAAAGAGGACTGAGGGTATTTAGAAATAGTGTATGAGTTTCTATTAATTTTTTACAACAAAGGTGCTATGAAAGTAGTCCTAAATTAAAAAAATATACAGTATATTAAATATATTATTACTATTATCTCATTACATATTTTGTCGTGTCCAAGCTTCATACTGTCCCTGATTTTCAGAATCAGTGAGCTATGTACCTTTACCACACCTAAAGTTATTGTGTGTTTTTATAATTCCATGTCATCTCTCTTCTGCTGTTTTCAGATAAGCTCAACACCTATGTGACACTGAAGGTGCAAAATGTCAAAAGCACCACCATCACCGTACGGGGAGGCCAGCCTTGTTGGGAACAAGATTTCATGTTGTAAGACCTCGCACTAAAATAATACTGCTTGCTTTCTAGTGGGAACTAAATTCTAAAATAAATAAATGCATCATCATTCTGTCCAAAATGTATCATCATTCTGTCCTAGTTTGTGTTCCAGTGCTCTTGTCCAAGTCGCCCCAACGGTTATCAAGGCTAAACGTGATCTATTCATAATGAGACGCTCATTTTTCTTTTTGATTATTAAGCTACACATTATTAATGAAGAACAGGAAAAGTAAAAGAAAAGTTAACGCATTTAACTCGAATCTTCACACCTTTTTATCAAGTGATTTTTCACTCACTTTTTTACTCTGCTAGCCCCAAATATTATCCGAAATAATCCCTTTTTTAAAGGGAGGGTTCAAGCATATTGCAGCTTAGCCTAGTGTATTTACTGTATTTCCAGTCATAGCTGTCTGCTGTCATAGCTGAGGTCTTTTTAGGAAAGAAGCATGTTTCACTGCTGTTAATTTCCTTCCTGCTAAATGCCACTTTAATTTCCTCATATTACGGGAAAGGTGTCTATGGTGACGAGCAAGGGTCCGCATATTGTTGCATGTGCATCGCTGTTAGTCTTTTGTGAACTCCTCATTGGGAGCTTGTTTGTTTTTCCGAACCTTAATCATGCTGCTGAACATTAATGAAGCATTTTCCACGTTTACGTCACCGTAATACATAATTCAGCAATGCTTAGCGCCATCTGTCACGGTGACTGGTATTTATCGTAAGTTAGCCCAGGCCATGTTGCCTGGGCTATATAGCTACAGTAACCGTAACAGGGGAATTCCAAGTGTCCCAGCTATTTGCTTTGTGGGAATAAGCTGACATCCGGTGACATTGTGCCAAGCTTGCCCTACTGGTATTAGTTGTTGTCTGTGAGATAGGCTTAATAGAATTAACACGTTACTACTTCCTGTAGTTGTTGTCAATCAGTCTCTCAATCAGTTGTTGTCAATCTCTATAGTTTATTTCAGTTTCAGTTTAAACATGCTGGCTATACTGGCTATAATGTGTTGAGGAAAGTCACTTTTAGTTTAGGAAACCAAAAAAATAGGCCCATTTAAATATCTACACATCTCTAATCTTTAATGAGGCATTAAGATTAGTGTCAATTTTTTTCTGTTAATTACTGTGTGTAATGTACAATTACTGGACAAATACATTTATACTGTTTGGAAATGTATTAATTGGTTATTATAGAATGAAATGTAGGCTAAACCTTCAAATTATGTAATCCTACTGTATTTTGTAATTGTATTTTTCACCAAATGAAATGGAATCCGTCTGAATGAATCGACTGGGAATTGAAAACAGTTCACAATAAACCGGGACGGAAGAAGGTAGCGTTGAGAGGGCAGTTACAAGCGCCACAGTTGATATTTGGTGTGTTGCTTCTGTTGGGTGTGAATGCAGGCTTGGAAAGCACCTTTATCTGCACCTGGCCTCTCAGACACCATGGTTACTCAGCCCCACAGCTCTTCTCCCATTTATCTGCTCTCTTTGATTATCTTTTCTCTCATCCGGCTTTTGTTTGTCCCGTCATGAGTTGCAAACTGCCACAGATGAGATGTGTATGTAAATTACGTTGTCACATGGTTCCTTTTGAAAATCGACATTCTTTTTTATTACTGTCACCAAGCTGTTGTGAATATTTTGAATAGGAAAATGTGGAGCGGAGTTTTATGCTAATGCTTCAAACAAAGTAGCTTTTATTAGATGTCTTGACTGTGGATTGCTAAATGTCAATTAAATATTATCTCGCATACAATATTCATTTTATATTCTTTAAGCTCCGAAATGCACATTGAACTTAAATGTAATGACGTCTGAAATTCTCCTTATTGTTTCCAGTGAGATCAACCGTCTGGACCTGGGCCTTATCGTGGAAGTGTGGAATAAAGGCCTCATCTGGGACACCTTGGTGGGAACAGCCTGGATCCCCCTTAAAAGTATCCGACAGTCAGAGAAGGTTAGTGAGGCTGTGTGTGTGTACTAACAGTTAATGTGACTTACAGTATGACGTACAATCCCGTGACACTAAAAGGACCCAACTAAAAAAAAGTGCAAAAGAAAACCCCAGCGAACAATATTAACTATATGCATATTTTACAAAAACAAACATGACAGACAATTGGGCTACTGTGGATCACTGGTCGCAGACTTCATGATCCACTTGGCCTGATCACCTGCTGCAACTCCTACATCTGGATCAGCGTATTACTACTCGCGCTGTTTCGCCCATGCGCAGTCACTGCGTAATCAATGTCCGTACGGACACAGAATCTTAATGCAGCACGGGTAGTCTGTCCACAGAAGTATACTTGGGCCTTAAGCATGCACCTATAGTCCAAACTAGCGATGCAACCAATACTTTGTCAGGGCTGGTGCACTGGCGTAATGGACCTAGAATTATTCCTCTCTAGTCCTCCCCCTGCAGCTCTCATAGGATGACACCGTTCTCTACCGTTCTCTACCCTTCCACCCTACGGCCACCCACACTTTAATGTGAACCGTGTTACCCATCAGGCTGCTGTTAGTAGAGCATCATAAGGATTGTGCTCCATCAAATGAAGTCAAAATGAAGTGTCCGTTTGTATGGCAGGAGGGCTCAGGGGAGTGGATCTTCCTGGATGCCGAGGTCCTCATGAAAGCTGACGAGATCTACGGCACCAAGAACCCCACCCCTCACCGGGTCCTGCTGGACACGCGATTTGAGCTGCCTTTTGGTGAGATCTCAGTGCTGTTAAACCCTGTCTTCACTGCCACTCAGAGTCTGTTTTCAGGGCTGTTATTGTGTATGTTCATCTCCCCTTGATGTTTCATCTCCCCTTGATGTTATCAGCAAGAGGATATAAATTGTATAAATATTATTTTTGTTTAGTGTTATACTGTATACACCTTCTGTCCTGTATGCAAGCCATTTGGTTGAGCCATAAATGGTTAGTAGTAGCCTCTTTGAGCACAAGGACTTGAACTAGCAACCTTGGCAGTGGTAAGACTGAGCTCTACACACTGAGCTACACTGGAACAGAATGTCCACGTGTGTGTGTGCTCTGACAAGCGCTTGCCACAGTGCACAGAAGTAATGACGCACCTTCAGTTAATCATATACAGTGTACAGTAGTTTTCACTCTGGTTCTATATCTTTGTGCTACTAGTACTGTATCTGACACACACACACACACACACCCTTTGATGAAAGGCATCAAAGTTTAAGCGAGGTGCCGTCCCACGGAGTGGGAGAGAGGCTTTTTATGTTTTTTAAGAGTGAGCCTTTCAAGGTCGCAGGAGGCGGTGTTCGTCACAACACCCTGTGCCACCAGTCCCATTCACTAAAGCTGGTGGTTGGTGTTTCTTTGAAGCCCTGGCCTTTGTGTCTGGCCTTTAATGTGCATCTCTGCCAAAAACAGATCCCTCTGAAAAGCAGCGGTACTGGTGAATCTAAACTGATGAAGCGGTAGTCTAGTTCCAGGTGGTGAATGAAACGCACCCAGCGTTGGATGGCATTCTTGGCAAAACCATCCTTTGTTTTGTTGTTTTTAATACATTTTACCAACAAGCATTTTACCAACTGACATTTCTGTTCCCTGTCTCTTAACAGTTTTCTAGCCCTGCCAGCTTAACCATTTTTAATGTCCTGTTCCTATGTTGCTCATGATAAATTAAAGTGGTATGAATTTGTTATCATGGCAGTGTGAAGGATGAATTACATGGTTTGGAAACTTAGACCCAGTTTGTGTGTTTACATTCTCTATAGACAAGAGTATGCATGCTTATTTGTGTATTTTGGACTCACAAAGTTAAATATTAAATATTATGACATATTTAAGATATTTGTGTGTGTTTTGCCACCAGACATCCCAGATGATGAGGCACAATACTGGACAGACAAATTGGACCATCTTAATACCATGGGGATCCATGATGAGGTAAATGAACTCATGGGATGGGAAGCATGGGATTTGACTGTTTCCAAACAAGGAAAAAGGAAGAGCGGGTCTTGTCATGTACAGGTAAATGTGACCTCAAGACAGCTGTTTTGCATTCTGCTGTCATGTTAAAGAGCTTAATAAGTATCCAGCATGCAGTAATGGGATATAATAATTACGTGCTTGTTCCATATTCAGTACAATCCAAACAGGCTAAATGAACGTCTCCCAATTTAGTTAATGACGTGTATCAGCAATAATATTATATCAGATATGCATGCTATTTGTAATATTTGTATCTCTTTTTATCTCCCAAATGTCCAATATAGTACCCTCTTCAGGAGGAGGTTCAGAATCGCCCACTTCCGTTTGCTGCCTCCCAGTGCTGTGAGTTGGTCCTCCGACCCCTACTAACCTCTAGAGGGAGCTGTTTCTCCATTTATGCAGCTCTCACACTATCATTAGGCTGTTAAACTGATCTTCAACTCTTGATCCCAAAAACGTTTTAACATCGTGTATATAGATATAAATAAATGAAATCGATGAAGCCTCCAGTATTTTAATACACATGTTATGTTCTATGTGTTTACATGCTTTAATATTCATGGTTTGTGATGCTTTCTTGTCTACTCTAAACCTTGTTTACAGCCATCCCTCACTCTCCACAAATTACAATATCGGCACTCTCTCTTTTTACTTAACCTTCCTACTTCCTCTCAACACTGCCTCTCACTTGAAACATCTACACCTTTTACCAGGCAACTATTTCGGATGGGCTGACACGAGTATGTAGAACGTACTACTAAAATTGTATACCTCCCCAAAGCTTCCTTGTGGCCGATCCTCAATGCTACGTGCATGTCCCTATATCCCCTGTTAGTCATCATTTTACCAGCTCAATTACTCTCCCTTGTGAACTATTCCTAGCCACTCTGTTTGCTTATAAATATCTATTCAATTAAAAAAAAAATATTTACTTTTTATTTTTTTGTATTATCCAATAAAATTTTGAAAAATGTTACAGTAATTAGAAGGCTTGAGATACTCTTCCCTTAATTTCCTGTGATGAACCCTGTCCTTCTCTGACAGTGCTTTTAAATTGTACGGCAACAGATTTAAAATAAAATAAAAGGCAAGATCAAATCTGTCCTTGTAAATCTGAACAGTAACACTTGAATGACTCTCCAAAATGAAAGCCTGGTTCCCTGTCTCGAGTGGACAAATGGCTTCAAGAGTGTACACTACAGCAAGATTCAATTCAATAATGGTAGATGAATAGGCTTGAGCTGCAGCAGCACTACCATACCAATAGGGGGCAGTATTCGCCAAGCACTCCTGAAGTGTCCCGTCAGACATAACAACATAAGTTTGTCTCTGGTCCTCACACTTGGGATGATCACTAGGATTTTAGTGTCAGTGTGTAGCTTTATTAATTTGATGTATTTTTCCTTAATGAGTTACGAACAAACAATAAACGTGCACACACTGACAATACTGTACATTGTATACATGACAAACGACAACATTACCCAAACAAACTCAGACATACAGGATATACCTCCACCACACAGTCCGGTGTGTAGCTGGGGTGCGCTGAAAATATGGACGGCTGCCGGCCGGTGGTTAGCACACCGGCGAGGTAGAATGGGGAGGAAGTTCACAGCCCCTGGGTGCGACTCCTGACGTTACAACATTACAAATCTACTACATTAAAAATAATGAAAATGGCCTTGAAGTCTCTATGATAATCACCCACCAGTTCTAAGGACTCTAGTTTGTCAAAAATGCATGACCTTGGCTCTCCTTGCTTCTTACCTTGGCTTTTCCTGACTGTTATTCCCATTGTTTAACTGTCCTCCAGATATGCAGATATCTACAGTATAAAGTACACTAAGCAAGAAATACAATCACCTATCAGGTTGTGTTTGCATATATTTGCTGTAGGGTGACAACCTCAAAGATTTGATTTAGGCAATTATTGTTTTTTTGTTTTTTTTTTATATTTTTGACAGTCCTTGGTTTCAGAAACCAAGGAAAAATATACCGTATAGTTTATGTACACTATTATAAAAAATAAGCTGTTAAGACATTTTGGAGAGGTTTTCATCTACAGCATTAGTGCAGTGAGGGGATTCTTAAAGATAAGTCGGCACTTTATTAATGCCCGAAGGAGGGGACGTAGTAACGTTATTGAATATGCGAGCTATCTAAATGTATAATATTCAATAATCTCTTAGCGCTAATGGAATGTCCTCTTCCCCTGCAGCTCTGGATGACCAGGACAGTGCTGTGGATGATCGGGACAGTGACTACCGCAGTGAGACCAGCAACAGCCTGCCCCCACGCTATCACACCACAGCCCAGCCTAACTCCTCCATGCACCAGTACCCCATTGGGCCCCGGGTGCCACACCAGCTAGACTCCTGCACAGACTCTGTCCACAGCTTCGACATAGACTACAGAGACCAGAGAGGCAGCAGGTATACACAAGCAGTGCCCCCTACACACACATTCACTAACGCACAAATAAATATACAGGAGTATTATTTACCACAGCATAACTTGAACATTTACAGCATGGCATTGCATAACGTAACATAAAACAATGAGTATTATTGCATAGCTTGTGTATAGATCTGGCTTATGAGCCTGCATGCCGATGAGCCAAGATGGAATTTACTATTTTACACGCTGGGTTGCAATGGAAAAGAAATGTCTCAGCGAGAGTTCTGACAAACTGCCTGTTTGGACTGATAGCATGCACATCCGGATAATTCTAGCGCATCGGAAAAGAGGAATGAGATTATAGCTGGTGAGAGCTTGATGTTTTTTGTTTTAGTTTCTTTGTCTTGAGGACCTATTGTTTTGTCAAACTTCCCTAGTAGTTAGAATGACTGAACTTGTTTAGCCCACGCCATTCAGGGACCAGGGTTAGGTTGGGTGTGTGATTCAAGTTTCTATTCCTTGTACAGATATCTGCCACTGCCAAAAATGATTTTACAAAGATGCAGACAAGTGTGTAAATGTGCAAGCTTTCATGTGTGGTGCACACAAACACACGCAAGCACCCACCACACACACAGATGATGATGGTTATCTATTTAAAAATATAGTTCATTATTATTAAGTCAGAAGAATGCTGATACAGATAAACAATAACATATTTAAATATAATTTCATTTATAAAAACTTTTAGTTGCAAATGTATTATTTTCAGTAGTCATCTAATCATTAAGATTATTCTTATGTTATTGGAGTACTGTGGTCTTGATACTATTTGCATGAAGCTGTCTCCTATTGTGATGCCTGCATGCACTGCTTAACGTCTCTTTATTTGTCTTTTTACTTCTTGTTTGCTTCTTTTTGTCTTTTATGTTCCTGCTTCCTCTCCTATACTTTTCCTGCTACTTTATTTAACCTTCTCCTGAAACCAAACTAGATCCATAAATCAAAAAGGCAGGGTCAGGATCATACCTGTAGATTCTGGAATGGGGGTTGAGGACTGGGAGAGTAAATACAAAGTACACAAGCCTCAACTCAGGGACTTCTTAGACGACGAGGATGACAACGGCATTATCCTTCGAATGGACAGAGCTCGTGCAGCGCACGCTGGCAGCCCGCGTGCTCGAAGCGCCAAACCCAGTGGCGTCCTGCCCGCCAGCTACCCCGAGGAGTATGACACCATCGACCGTCGTCGTAAAAAAAAGATAAGAGACCCCGGGGGGTTGGTCAGCACCGAGGGAGACCAAATCGGGGATTTCACCCCTGACCTTGCACTCCTCCGTCAAAAGAGAGGGGAGCTGGTTATGCGGCAGGTAGCAGAGCTTCAGGAAGAGGAAGAGCAGATGACTCCCTGTCTGAGGCCCTACAAGAATGGGCTTCTCTACAAGACCAGAATGTGGGCTAAGAATGAGCTGGAGCACACCTTGGAAAACTATGTGGCGTATAAAGAGGAGGAAGCTGCTAGAATGAGGGCAGGGTTTCAGTATGACGAACTGCACTTCCCTTTTGGATCAGAGGACACTGATAACTTTGGCTTTTCTGCAGAGGACTTTCGGTCTGCTTATGACAGGGGTCATGGCAAAGATAGATGTTCTTCATCTTATGTGGAGAATCCTCAGGGTTATCGAGATAAGAAAGGGGGAAAAGGTAAAATTGGAGGATGGACTCCAGAGTCAACCCTCTCCCCTGTAGAGGAGCCAAGTGATGAATATGTAGACCCCATGGATGAGCTCCAGTGTCTGGTTGAAACAGTTTCTGAGTACCTTGCCGAAAAGGAGGAGGAAATAAGCAAATATGGTTCCCTTCCTAAATCGAGCAAGTCCAGACTGTCATCTGTGGGAAGCAACAGAACCGATTCTTTAGGAGAAGACCACAACAGTTCATCAATGGATACAAAAGGGGACACTCAAACAGATGAAACTTCAGACCAGAAGATTTCAGGGGTTAAAACTACTGTGAGCTCCTTGTTTACATCACTTTCTGACAAAGTTAGTACAAGCACAAAAAAGCCCAGCTCCTCTACAACAACACCACCTGCACAATCTCAACAATCTGGGATCTCAAAAATATTTTCCTTTATTCCAAAATCAACCAGCCGAGCTCCCATAGCTGTCATATCTCCAGTAGAAACATCTCCTGAAAAATCACTGAGTTCACTGCTTTCTCAACCCTTATGCAATGCCAAGACGCAGGGTCATTACCAAGAAACAAACACTGGTTCAAGGATACAGACCCCAGCCAGTATGTGTGACCAAGTGCCAGATTTTGCAACTAACCCTCGGACTACCGGAATCGCAGTTTTGGGCAAAATCAAATCTTTACAGCTTTTCTCCGGGGAAGATACTGTAAACTCGGCTGATCAAAAACAGCCTCCAATACAAAATGGCTTTCAGGACTGTGGGCATCGGAATGACAAATACCGGCATCACAGCCAACAGTCAAGGGTGACTGGAGGAGATAGAAAAATGGAAAACCCAATAAGTTCATCACAGAGTAAATTCTGTAACAGCCATGAAAAGTCGGCAACCCAAGACAATGCCCTTATAACAGGACCAGGCAGGTCTACTGGCCAAACAGAACCAGTTAACTCTGGCTTTTTTAACCCATTCAAGAAGTCATTAAGCTCATTGATAACACCTGTTGCTCCTGTTCCCCCACAGGAACCTCAAACTATTGCTGTATATCCTGTGTTTAGGTCAACGGAAAATCAATCCACTCAACAACCTCCCAATGAAGAGGGAGGAATGCTGTCTGGATTGCTAAAATTTGCATCCAGTGAAGATGTTTCCATTTCCAGAAACGCACAAAACTCTACTCCATCTCATCATGCGGCTTCTTCAGCATCAGGCATTTCCAATCCTTTGTCATCTACTGGTCCTGCTACAGAGACGGGATGGTTTTCCAGTATATTTAAACCCACTACAGATCCTTCTAGTTCAAAGCATAATCTCGACAGTACTCAGCAGCAGACCCAGAGGAGCCAAGCTCAACCTGACTCACGTTCACAACCGACATCAGGGATAAAAAAGCAAGGTTCTGAATCACAAAGTTTTCTAACGGGTCTTTTCAAAGGGAATTCAAGTGAAAACATGTCTCACACTGGCTCTAGTCAACCTCAGCAAGGAGGGCTGCTGTCTGGAATTCTTCATCTGGGCTCTACAAGTGACCTATCGGGCAGTTTGCCACAAAAGTCTCCTCTTAACAATGAACCACCCATAAGCAGTAATCCCCAACAGTTGCCTAGTCACCCACCCCCTCAACAACATGCCCCAGCTTCTCAGACAGGGCTTCTCTCTGGGCTATTTAAATTTTCATCAGCAGAGAATATACAGCAAAACAATCAGCCTCCTAAATCCCAGCCACAACAGATGCCCCAGAGCAGTAACCCAGGTCAGCAACATAACTCTTCATTTCAACAAACACAACCGCAACAAGTGGGCTTGTTTTCTGGCTTGTTGAAATTTACATCCTCTGAAAATGTTTCAAGCAACCAAACAAGTCAGCCTCAAATGCCACTAAGTAGTATTCCACATAGTCAGCAAAGTTTTAACAAACAGAATATTCAAGGCCCAAACAGAGGTCCCAACTTCAGGTCACAGTCACAAAGTCAACAAGCTGACCAGCTACAAACTAACAAACTAGGTTTTACTCGGCAACAAACTGTTCCACTCCAGCAACCTCCATCTAAGCAAGGTAGTCTCTTAACTGGGCTTTTCAAGTTTGCTTCAGCAGATGACATAAACAAGCAATCCTCACCTGCTCAACAACAGCAATTCACCCAAAGTAGAACCAGCCATGAGCAACCAATGGCAGTAAATTATACAATTCCTAGCCAAAATCAACCACAACATAGCTCAACACAAAAAACAAGCCAATCTAGTGGTCTCATTTCTGGACTATTCAAATCAACCACAGAGAACACGCTTAAGCAAAATCGGACAGAAATAATCCAAGAAAGGCAGCAACAAGTAAAACAACCACCAAATGACCAAATGGCTCAGACACAGCAGGACAACTCAAATCAATCTGGAGTACTTTCGGGTCTCCTTAGTAAGTTAACAAAATCCTCAGAGAAAGTTGACAGCAGCAGCCAACCATCAACAGAGCAGTCATTACCTAACACAAATGTAGTAACAAGGCTGGAACATCTTCCAACCCTATCATCCATCAGTGCACCACATCAGTTGCAACATGAACAAAATGTCGACGATGAAAAGAAGCAAGGGTTTTTATCCGGACTGTTGAACAGAAATGTAACTGGAGAATATTCTACATGTAAACAAAATGAAACTAATGCTCACAATACAAAACCAACAGCACCGTCACTTAATTCTACAGTGGTGTTGCCTAGCAATTTATATATTAAGCCAATTACCACAACATCAAGTGATTTATCCAGTTTCAATCAGGGAAGTAGGCAAGGAGCAGCTGCAAATTCTCTCACTCCAAGACAGAGCAGACATGCTTTATGTCGAGCACCTGTTTCAGTCGATGCAGAGAGTTTAGACTTGAGAACTGCAGCTACCTTTAATAGGTCTCTTCAAAGTCAATCAGTTTACTCTTCTATAAGCACAGGAAATGTATCACAGTTATACTATTCTGGTTCCCTTCAGCCAGTTCACCCAATAGCTTATAGCACTGATAACATTCTTTCCATTTTACATGGCAATTCAAATTCTGCTGGAGTACCAACACAACCAGATAATCACACACAAAATCCCTTTTTGTATGAAGCAACTATTCCAGACCTTTACCAAAGTCAGTTGTCTTTTGGAAGAAGTCCCACATATGATGAAAACCAATGGATAAAACAATCTGTTTTATGGCAGCCGTTTCTGAATGAGTCACAGGATTATCAAAACCAGGGAGGTGGCCAAGTATACGGACAGCAATGCCAGAGTTCATCATTACAGGATTCCTCTCCCTACTGGAACCCCAATATCAATCAGCATTATAGCTCCTCACAACCATGGCAAGATGCTTGTCACCAAGAGCAGACTGAACAAAATCAGTTTGATGGACTGAGAAGTTTACACAATGATGCATATGGCAAAAAGAAATTATGGAACAGCTACGATAACCTAGAAAATGTACAGTTTTCAAACAAACAAGAACTTGCATTGAACTTAACCACAAAGCAGAAATGGCACTCATTTAATTATGGTAGCTGTTATAGCCTTAGTGGGGTTTCATACCATGAAGGTTATTATGAGGAGAATGCACCAAGCCTATCTTATTCAGCTAACTGGCAAGGTGAAATGGATAATACTCATAACTCTTACACTGATGGCATGACCCATCAGAGCCAATATAATTTCAATAGGCCAGTAGAATCAAATATCCTTCCAGACACCAATAGTGCTTTGGAAGATTCCATGTATTTAGAAGATACTGAATGGTACCAGCAATGGCTTACGCTGTTGGAGCAAGGTATGTGGTGGCCAGCAGACGATGGCGATTGTGGCTACTTTGTTTACACTGACCATGAATACATTTACGCTTTGCTCACCGATGCAGCAGGTGAATATGTATATGCTTGCGCCCCTGAAGTAGAATCTTGGGGAAATATGGAACAAATGGATAACTTCCCCAGTGCTTGGTTGCACAATGAGATGGTTACGGTTTGTGGCTTTAAAGTGCCACTATACAATGAGGATGAACTTATCTGGCTACCTGGCCAAGATCAGTGTGATTCTCAACTTCTTAATGGTCCCCTTGACTTAACAGCTGCCTATAGAAAAGGAAATCAAATAATGAATTTGAATTTGGAACGTTTCTCCCAAATGTTTGAAAACTCCTTTTTCTCACAGGGAGAACGAAATCTAGATTTCACATCCTACAGATTAAACAAAGTCAGGATGGATTCCCGAGAGCCCAGTTATGTACATCAAGACCTGGAGGTAATTGACCTGTCATGTCATAATAAAGACCACGTTGGCCCTTATTGGAACAACAAAGAAATGAAGACTCTTCTTGCCCAAAAGGTTTCTGTGTCCCTTAATTGTACCCCAACCACAAATTCAAATCATCAGTTACTTTCCAATTGTTACCAGCCTAGCCAATGGCAACGTTCACATGCCGGGTTTACAGTGAAGCATGTAGATGATACATCAGAGGAGGAATGGAGAAAGCGAGTGGCTCCTGGAGAGGAACAACCTAGTAGACAAGTTAAGAAGAGAACATCTCTCATGTCATCTTTTGAGGGCAAGACATCACAGACAGACTCAACCAAAGTGGGTATAGCCGCCCGTGATCACTTAAACTCTGCAAATGAAGCCCATGACCAAGAGACAAAAGGGATTCTCTCTTCAGGTCTCCAAAGTCTTAAGTCAAAGATCATTAAGGAAGCTCCTATTTCTAGTGTAACTCAACCACATAGCGAAGCGCCAAAAATACAGAAGCCAAGTACAACACATTCTAGGATTTTGCCCACGCCCCCAACAGCTGGTCAAGTGAGTAAGCCCACAATAGTATCACAGACTACAGTTCAGAAACCTAGACTTGCACGCCAGTCCACAATGTCACAACAGGCCTCCACACCAGCACAGCACACAATCCCAGCACCTTCCCTAAATAAACCTAGACCTGCTGCACAGCACCAAGCACCGCCTGCAGCTGATAAGCCAGTGGAAATAACAACTGAACAACCACAGTCAAGCTTCATGAGCTTTTTTAAGTCTGCAGTAGGAATGGAGGAACCTAAGCCAGAAACCCAGCCCTCTCAGACACAGTTGAATCAGCAGAATAAAACAGGTAGCACCGCTTCTTTACCAGGCAGTGCCACTCCTAACAAAGAGGCCACAGGTGTGTCAAATCTCTTTGGATCAATAGGCAGCCTATTTACCACAGAAACCCCTATACCTCCACAGCCATCAATGAGTAGTTCTCAGCCATCAATATCTAGACCTAAGGGTATACAGAGACAACAAACAATGGATCAAAGTGCTGTTTTCCATACAGCACAGAGCCAACAACCAGCCAAGAGTGTCTTGCAAGCATTTCCTCCAACTACTGCCACAAGCACGACCCCAGATGGGTCACAAACCATGCCTCTAACAGGCCAGACAAAACAGGAGTCTGCAGCTAAACCAGCTGTTGGGCTGTTTGGATTTTCTATAAGTGAAATGTTGTCAGGAACTTCCACACCTGCCCAAGTTGCACCCTCACCTCAAGCACCTACAAATAATTCAGCTTCAAAAGGTCCACAAGAAGAATCCCTTGGTAAAAGTTTATTGTCAATGTTCAGTGGCCCAAGTTCCTCACAAGCCACAGCTAGAACTGGGCCCTCAGCTGCACCAATGCCGAGTGAAACTTCACCACCTCCTCAACAAGAATCATTTGGTAAAAGTTTATTATCAATGTTTGGCGGACCAAATCCTCCCCAACCGGCTCCTCAGTCGGAGACTACAACTCCTGCACCTCCTACTGTTCCCCCAAAAGATCCTCCAAGCTCAGGATTTCTTTCTATATTTGGTGGTCCCAGCTCACAACAGTCTCAATCCCAAACAGGCTCTATTCTTGGGGGAATTCTTTCTGGTTCATCCAGTTCAACTGAAGGTCCTGCAAAGGGATTGCTATCGATGTTCAGTGGCCCCAGCTCACCACAACCTCCGCCACAATCTCAAGTAAAACCTCAAACCCAACCTCGACAACAAGGATTGGCTAAATCACAAAATGAAATTGTTCCCCAGCCACAATCTAAACAACAAGCACAACCTCAACCACAAGGGCACCCAGGTAACTCAATTTTGGGGGGAATGCTTGGTGGACTGTCTACCTCCAATGATGGGGCTGCAAAAAGTTTGTTTTCCCTGTTTGGTGGCCCTAGCACTACACAGCCCCCAGCCACAGTAGCAGGCACTGAAAATACTACCCCGGAGGCTGGTGCACCCAATAGTAGTTCTGTATCACCATCACAGCAGGCAAGTAGTGAAGCCCTAACCAAAGATCAACCAACTACCACATGTGATCCACATGCTACTCCATCCGCAGATGCTACTGAAGTTGATACTTTATTGAAAAACACTAATTCCAAATATCCCACTGCGCAAAATGAATCGACATCAAAAGGTCAGGAATCCATCACCCCCAAAGAGCCAGCATCTTCGGGACTGGATAATAGCTCACAGGCTGCATCCTCACAGGTGGGGCATATTTTCGATAGTGCAGAAAAAGGGTTACTTTCCATGTTTTCTAGACCCTCCACAGAACCTAGGGCTGATCAGACAATGGCTCCACCTGTATGCTCTGCAACCAAATCATTATCACCATCAGCCCCCACAGAACCTCCAGTCAAAGGTTCATTATCCATGTTTGGAGGGTCCTCTTCTGCTCCTCAGCCTGGAGGTTCAATCTCAAGTGGTATGTTTGAAAAATCTGCTTCACAGCCAGCAGTTTCTCAGACTGGTGGGTCATTTCTAGGAGGTTTATTTGGAGGATCCACTCTCCAGCCTGCTGGTTCTCAAACTGGAGGGTCTATTTTGGGTGGGATATTTGGAGGGTCTGCAGCCTCGGCTGCAGCACCTCAGACCGCAGGATCTATGTTGGGTGGAATGTTTGCCCAGAGTGCCGCATCTCAAAGTAGTGGCTCAATACTGGGGAGTATGTTTGGGTCTACTTCTCAGGCATCCACTTCACAGACTAGTGGATCTCTCTTGGGCGGTATATTGGATGGTGCAACTGCCACTAAAGACACACCTGGTAAAGGCCTGCTTTCAATGTTTGGAGGTGCAGAACCTACCACCACAGCTCCACCAAAACTCAATGTTGATAGCCAAATGCCAGCACCGGGTTCTCCTGGTACGACTGTAGTTAATGGCAAATCTGAAAAGCTTTCCACAGTACTCAATCCACCCGACAGTGCATGTCAAAAACAAGAGGCGAGTTCCCTGAAACTGGAGGAAAAGACAGTTGCAGTTGAAAGTCAGGAAATTGATAAATTACCCGTTATAGATAATCAGATGCAGTCCAAAGAAGCTTCAATTCCTGTACTATCACAGCAACATGCAAAACCAGACCATTCTTCTATGACAGAATCATTAGTGAGTGACCAGTCTGGTCTGAATCAAATCCTAGCTGAAACTGAAGAGGCAACACCTGTCACTCATTCACCAACTGCTGTAGAGGTATCACAAAAGCCTCCTGAACCAGATAAATCTGTATTAGATTCATCGGCAGATGCAGTCTCAGGCTTTATGTCCTCTCTTTTCAAACCAGCAACTGGTCCTCCTCAAGGTACTCAGCAGAAAACGTCACTTTTTGGGCTTGGGGGAACAACACCTCAAACTGCTAGCCCTCAGAGTGGAGGGTCATTATTAGGGGGTATATTTTCAGGCCCGGCTGCCCAGAAAGCAGCTCCTCAGACAGGGGGATCAATGCTGGGATCATTATTTGGCGGATCTGCTCCCCAAGCGTCACCTCAAGCTACTGCCCCTCCTTCTGGAGTGTCGATATTGGGTGGTATGTTTGGAGGAGGGTTGGCTGCAGGTCCCCAGACTGGAGGATCCCTACTTGGTGGGATGTTTAGTGGTTCTGCTGCCTCAACTACAGCCGGTCAGACTGGTGGCTCGGTGCTTGGTGGACTGTTCAGTGGGGCCACTGCCCAGCCTACTGCCTCCCAGACTGGATCATCATTACTTGGGGGCATAGGTGGATCTTTATTTGGTGGCATGGGGCAAAAACCTAACCAACCTCAGTCAAAGCCATCTGAAACCAAGCCGACACCCGCATTAGCTCAAGAAATTTCTGACAACAGTGAAAATGAAACTAATCTCTCAGATCAACCTCCTGAGCGACAAGTCCTTGGGTTAGGTAGCCAGCCAACTGAAGGTAGTTTAGCTGCAGTTACTTCTGTAACAACTTCTACAAATATTACTACAACAGTAACTACAGGCAAAGTCGACAACACTGAAAACAAAGAGGCGCATTTTGAGGGAGAGGTCATACATGAGAATCCCATTGTCATTAAAGAAGAAGCTGAAATCATACATTTAGACAAATCTGTTCCACCAGATACTTCCAAAAAAGATGCAGTTGATCAGTTTCCCAAAATTACTGAGCCACCTCAAGCCAATTCCCTGTTCGGCTTCATGTCGGCATCAAGTGATTTAGGAAAATCTTTTGGTTCCCTTCTTTCATCCCCACCAAAATTGTCATCTGGTGCTTCCTCAGGGCCTCAAACAGAAGGACTTGGAGGTCTGTTTTCAGGATTCAAAACATTATCTGCAAGTGTATTCCAAGAAGAAAAATCCACTTCAGAAAAGCCGCCCACTACTTCTTTCATGACCACAAAGACAGGCTTCCCTTGGCAGACTGAGCCTCCAAAATCACAAGCTACCCCAGTAACATCTGCCAGTGACAACCTGACAAGTGGTCAAACTGTAGAAAAGGGCGCAACATCTCATGTCCAGAAAAAGGAGTCGGTAGGTTCCTTGGATGATGTAGTAAACCCTCATATATGCATCTCCACTCCTGAAGTAGCATTCCTTTCCCAAAAGGAGAAGAACAGTCTTGTAGAACCAAACCCTTCTGCAGGTCTTGCGTCTGGAATGCAGCTGGACAACCTGTCCAAGAAGGAGCTATTGAGTGCAAAAAGGCTAGTGAAAGCATAATAAATGGCAGTCCAAAATACCATTTATAATGCGTTGACATTTTTGTGTCCTCCCTGTCCAGATCTGCAATCTATCATTTGTTAGATTTAGTATTTTATTCTCCATTTATGTTTTAAAATCCCTCTAAATCAGAATTCCAACAGAATTTACATATGGAATTTAGGCTAACTGTTTTATCTTGGTCATTAGAGAATTATTTTTTTCCTAATCTAGAATTCAAAAAAACATTTTACAGCAAATCGATTGGCATTGAATGCTTGACTGGGCAAGTTAAAAAATTAAGCACAATTATCAAATGATTGTATGTAACATCACTTATTGAAGAAATCGCACATAATTACATTATGTAAATCTTTATTTGGATTTCTGTTTAATGTACAATGTCTGTCTCCTACTCCAAATGTGCCTTCATTGTGTTGCAATCCCTTAAAGTACAAATACATTGTGTACATTTACAAATCTTTTGGGACTAAAACATTACAGAATTGCTTTATTTCTAGTCATGTATTTTACACAAAATAGTTTATTATTTAAATTATCAAACAAAACATTGATAATTGTTTACATTTAGATAATATTTCATCAAGAAACTTTCTAGTATACTTTACAATACTATACAATTATTTTCATATAAATCTGTGCCTGTTGATATAATTTGTTTGCAAATAGTATAATTAACTTATTACCAATTTTCAGTTGCTGTTTTTTTTAATATGATAAGCTCTTAACATATACATTTTTTTTATGATTTAAAAAAAACAATAAAAATGTTACTAGACGTAATTCAAAAAGCATAAAATTATAGTTTAGATGTACCAAGTCGGCTCACACAAATCACAGAAAATATTTAGAAATATAACGTATTTAATACATTTCATATATGGTCCTAATAATTACAATCCAACCACCTCAAGTATTCTAATGTGTAGATTTATCCCATCACACCTCTCTTACCAATCTAGCCCAGTGGAAAGTAGTCGCTTTGGGTCATCAGGAAACCTGAGCCAGACCAGTTCCCAGCTTAGTGAGACTGGCCAAGGATCAGAACTGGAAGAGTCCTTCCACTCCTACCACAGCACTGGGTGTCGTCCATCTACCAACGGCCAGCCCGCTTCCAATGCACGTCATCCCACCAACGGGCACTCCGCGGTAGCAGGGGAGGAAATCCATAGGTCATCCTTGGAAGTAGGCCTGCGCTTAAATGGCTCCATGAAGAAGGATATTCCAGTAGAAGGCTCAGATAAACTTCTAAGGTATGTTTGCTTTATTTGTTTGGTTCCAAAGAAGAGTAATTTGTGTGTGTGGTGTAAAAATTTAATTATTAATTATATTTGCATCCAATTGATCCTAGGTTCCATGATGCGGGACCTCCGTTGCCATTCTCCCCATCGAGAGTACGCTGGTTGAAAGCCATCAATAAAGTACGAGTTCAGCTCCGAGAGGTAGGCCACGTTCCATCCCACAGACACGCACCCACCCGCAAGTCTTTAAAAATTGGTTGAGTTTCATCTCTCTGAATAGTTTACCCGATCAAATGCAAGTGGTTGTATTAAAACGGCAAGAGTACGTTACTTCATAATCTACGTACGTCATCAATGTAGTAAGTATCTACAGTATATGCTTTTCCGATATTCATTCACCTTCTGCTGTAGTCAAATGTGTATTGCGTCACATTTGTCCATCTCTCTTTCTGATTAGGCTTTTACAAAATTGCCAAAGGAAGTACAGTACATTAAAAGCTTTCCCCTTTGATTAATCACTATCATTTACAAAGTTTAATAGATTCACAGTTTTCCGTCACACATTTGCTCTCAGGAACTGCTCAAAGCTTGCTCACTTTTGTAGTATATTTATCTATATAAGTGTTCTATCTATTTACTGCTCTCAGATATCCTCTCTCTTGTCATCCTTCAATAGTTAATTGAGTCCCCCTTTGATTCTGTAATTGTAGAAGGTTCCTTCAACTATCATGGTACTGGAGCGATCTTTAATTTGAAAAAATATATTACTCACTCGTGGGATGCCATGTCAGGTTGCTAAGGATATCTAGATGAGTCTTTACACTAATTTGTCACTTGTCACACTGTCATGTTAATTCACCCAGTAGTCCAGCTGAATCTGGAAAAAAGGCTCTGATAGGGAACCGCACCAAGAGAGTCCCTAATGATGAGAGCAACATTTGCTTTTTCTTGTCCTCTTCTGTAGCCCTCCATCATAACCTTCCTCTCTCTGCTGTGAACTAATGGAGTGGTGACTTAAGCCTGAGGGAAATACAGAATAACTGAATATGAGGAAAAGATGAGAGGGAGGGTATCTCACATCTGGTTATCTTCTGCATGTATAAAAGTTGCATAGGCTGGTATTTATTATATAAACAATCTTTAACTCACAGTACTGTACTGTATATCACCATACCTTTTCTAGTATTATAACCTATTATATCATGTTTAGTTTTTTCTCTTCACCCAAACATAATTACCTAGCAAAGCACAGCTTGCCCACAAATGCTAAGATATGATAATTGCTCTTTGTGAACATGTACAACCATTCTTAACCTAAAGAATACAAAATAGCTTGGGTCTGCAGCTAAAAAAAAGCCAAGATCAGAGTGTGACTGTACTGCCAACTGCCCGTACTCGCGTAGCTCTGGTTACCACACTATGGACCTTTATGCAGATGAACGGGGCAGTGAGTCCTCCCGTAGCCTCAGTTGACGGATATCTGGAACTGAAATAGCAGTGCAGATGTTGTGTCTGGTGCTGTATTCCATTACTCAAACACAAGTTGGAGACCAGCAGGGCCTTGTTATAATAAAACGATCCCATTCTCTTGAGTATTACCTATGGTCTATCTGTCCTCTTAATGAACCATTTTTTATGGCCTTGTTTAGTCCCTAGGCGGGCTCCATTATTATGATTGGTTTGCAAGGATTGGTTGAGTTGACCATGTAAATGCTGGCTGATTGAAGGCAAGGGGAGAGATGGAGAGCAAGGTGAATTGTGTCTTAAGTGTTATTTATTGTAGGATATAGGGAGGCACTTAAGACACAAGGCTGAATGTTGAAAAGACTGTAATGAATTAGCATTGGTAGTTAATCTGTCACAGTGGTGTAACAGAGACCAGCATTATAAATGACTGCTGGATCACACTGTGAAAAAACATTCTAATGTGTTGGCTCACATTCAAAGATGAACAACGACACTGGATGTGTATCGCATTTAGTGTTTCTCGTAGCATTTTTGGCAGCTGCCCTGGTCAGAGAGAAACAGAATCCAGGGGGTTTGTAAGTAATTGTATTTTTTACCACCCTTTTGTGGAGAAAAGGAATTGCTTATATTCTGATGTAAGCGTGTATTCATACATTAGTTTTGAATGTATGGATACACTGTCTTGCATTGAGAGACATTATTTGAGCCGATGATTCCCCCGACTGCTAAATAAATACAGTAAATTTACCACTGGAATGTGCTTGGAGGGATGTTTTGATGGAATGTCAAGTCAACTGCCTTTTCTAGTGAGAGAAGACTGATGTGGACAAGAGAAAAAACGTATTGAGAGAGAGAGAGAGACAGAGAGAGAGACTGTAGGCTGGCAGTCCCACAGCTTCAGATTAGCTTTATGCTGAAATGCCAGAGGACAGGGGAACAAGAGAGGAGGAAAAGTGGGAGAAGGAGGGGGCAAGGGAGGGGGCAAGGGAGTGAGCGAGGCGCACTTCACTGGAGCTGAATACTGGGCTACCACTAGCTCATGCCCTACCACTGGTAGAAGCGGGAGTTTAATCTTAACTACATATTTGGCAGTCAATTTGAATAGCAGTTATGTACAGTATAGCAAGGTTGATAATGGTAAAGTGCCATGATTTACGCAAGGCAAGATACACCTGGGAATTATTTATTTATTGTTAATTTTACCTGATGCATATTCTTTGTGGATGTAACGGATCTGTCAAGATATCAAAACATTTTCTTTACATTTTTTTTGTATGAGGTAAGCTTCACATTATTTAAATATATGCATTGAAATCTTTTTTATGATGTATCTGATATTAGGTATGTTTTGAAAATGTGAAACCAATTTACTTTATAAAGAGCTTCTAGGATAGTTTGCTGGTATATGAAGTCTTGCAGTTTTTTTTAAATATTAATTTAACATGTTAAATGAACTACATGATCTCATAGAATTACGAAGCTTCAGTGTTAGTTAGGTTTTGGTAATGACTTCACGTCACTGTGATTATTTTAAAACTTAAAAAAAAAAAAAAAAATCCCAGGCCACAGACCATTAGTAAGGAGAGAAAAGATATCACTGCAGGCTATTGGTATGACTGTCACTAAAGCTGAGTCTGACCTCAACCAGACGACTCAGCCTCTTTTCATTTTCTGGCTAGTAAACTGATAGGTCATTGGCTCTTTAAGTACACATAGATCATTGGCTCTCTACTAAATGGGTCATTAGTCCTTGGGAGTGTAACAGAAGGACAGCTGAAAGACGCTGTGTTCCAACCAGGAACTCCTGCGCAATTTGTTGTACAGTTAATTTGTATACTCATTAATCTAGAATTGAAATGAAGTATGATTAGGAAAGGCGTATATAAAGGGGTATAAAAAACGATTTCATATTTCTTGAGGTCATAGATAACACAATCTAAATACATCCCCATTAGCAATGTGAGTCTGCTTGCTGTTAGACTCTTATCATGCCAATGTACACCTCCAGTGCTTGAGTGTTACTAGAGAACTGTTGCACCGGACGGTTAATGATGTTTCTAACTATGACACAGTAGGTGACAAGTACAGAATGTCACCGACACCATTTGGAAATGAAGCCTTAGCCTAATTGGATTTCTTTATATTAGGTACTGTATGGAAGAATTTAGTCAATTTTTTAGTCTACATTGTTTAAGATTAATGCATTCATTATTGTATTATTAACACATAGATGTAAATGTATTACACATTATTATATTTTACATTGTATTGTTTGTCAGTCTTAAAGTCTACCCTTCATATTACCTTCCAGTTGTATATTAAAGCATTACACACAGTTACATTGAATCATCATCATCATCATCTATAATCTAGGACTATATTTAACTCAAATTAATTACTGGATCCAGTGTCCGTTCTCCTTACAGTTCATTACAGTAAATTCATTTGAACTATGTGGACATTTAAGCACATTTTATTATAACTACCTAATCTAATGTACTTTAATGTAAATCTACACAGTATATTATTTTAAGGAATGTAAGACCACAAGTGCAAAAATCCCTAGACCTGGTTAGTTAATTCAGTAGTAAGATAATGATGGCAGAGTTTAGGTACTGTAGCTAGTTGAACTGAGCAGGTTACATTCAGTCAAGGCACGTGTGGCGTTTTGTACACTGGCCATGATTGAGACATGCAGTTGGGAATATTTTTATACGATATGCTTGTGCAACAAGTCATGAAATTAGATTGATTCACATAACGTTGATGTTCTCCAAGAATGCCTTTTAGTGGCTACAGCACAAGTGCTGCTGGAGCTGTCGAGCTGTGCAGCTGTTGAGGGTGCTCAAGAGTGGCATGGTCCTGGAGGAGAGCATTGATCTGTCATCTAATTACCAAGCTGTCTTTCCGTTGCTTTGTAATTATAGAGTTCTAGCCAGCTGCATGGTTTCCTATGTGCAAATCTTTGCTTTATGAGTGAGTTGCTTTATGTGGTCAGTTTAAGAAGCGCTCTTCATCCCTCTGATGTGCAGTTGTTCTTTGACTTGCTGTACCTTTTTTTTTTTTTTTTTTTTTTTTTTTTTTTTAACCATAATTCATGTCTATACTTACAACATTATATTATGTACATTCAGAACTCTGAAAGCTGTAGAATTCAATAAAAACATACACTGCCCAGCAAACCTTCTTGCGACGGAGGAGCTGGACTGCCTGGGCAACCTGAATTGGCTGCAGGTCCCGCCTCATGCTACACTAGCAAAACACAAAACTAGAGAAGAATCACTCAGGAAGGATAAGGAGAGAGCAGTTGTCTGTGGTCACAACCTGCAAAACATTCCCTTTTTGGGGGTTGTCTTGCTGTTGTCTCTCCAGTGCACCTGTTGTCATTAATATTTGCACCAAAACGGGTGACATTGATTCACTATCGCTTATGCTTCATAACTGGACAGATTGATATCCCTAGTAGTAGTTACAGCAGCACAAATACTTTGTGGTCCTAAATGAACAGAAATTGTTTTTTTTTCTCTTTACTTTTGGGTCTGTTGGACAAAAACAATCACAAGATGTAGACGAGCAAAATTAAATGTTTTATTTGATCATGAACATGAAATTGATTAAAAATTGAAATATTGTATAGCTGGAGTAAGTTATTCAGAAATTATGTAACAGG
The DNA here is from genome assembly GCA_027575585.1 of Percopsis omiscomaycus. Lineage (NCBI taxonomy): Eukaryota > Metazoa > Chordata > Actinopteri > Percopsiformes > Percopsidae > Percopsis > Percopsis omiscomaycus. The sequence continues at coordinate 39,018 of JAODLI010007277.1, read as the reverse complement.
CCAACAAGGGGTGGAAGTTATACAATTATTTGATTAAAATGAAGTTGATAAATTGTCATGTGAATTAAAAAAGTTGATAAAAGTGAATTTGTTATAAATATTTAAATTGTAATTTTCACTTTATTTGATAAAATCGGTAGAAAAAAAAACGGTAGAAAAGTCGAATGTAGAGAGGAGCAATGGATTGAGCGGAAGTTATAAAAATTACACAAGTCCATCCATCTTCTACCGCTTACTCCTTTTCAGGGTCACAAGTGATTTTGATAATTTAAATATTTATAACAAATGAACTTTAATCAACTTCATTATTAATTCACACAACAATACTATTTTTAATCGAATAAACTTACACCCCTCCATACAGAAATAGCATGCATTTAAATCTAAAATTTCTTGCTGACATTAGGTGATAACTTAAAATGAAATGTTTGAAAGGATTACATAAAAGATTTGACTGTTATCCATTGTACAGCCTAGGTGATAGTGAGGTTGTTTCACTTGGTTTCTTAAAAAGTAGTTATTGCATCAGTATCTTACTACAACACTATCACATAGGTCACATAATGTAGTTATCTTGCCACACTCATTTGTTTAAATCTGTTTAATAGTTAGGCACTTAATCTTCTCTTCAGTCTCAGAGAGGACTCTGAGCTCTTCAGTCTCTGGCAGGTCATGATGTTGACTATCCTAAGACCTCTCTGACCCCTGAGGTCCTGGTCAGTCCATATGAGGGACCAGTTAATCCAGATTGCCTATTCTCAGGGATGTTCTCCAGAGGGACCCACAGTGGACAGGATGGACACTACAACACGGAGCTACCTCCTGACCAATTGTCCAGGAGGGAAAAGCAGGGCAGCAAGAGTTTCCAGAGCCCCATGGTGGGGCATAGCCCACAAAATACGCTGCAGAAGCTCTTAAAGGTGCCTGGGGATGGCACTGTCCACCAGCTGTCATCTACTGAAGTGAAACAGGACATGTTTGTCTGTGGTCTGAGGAGAAACCACTCCAGCGAGGAGTTAGCAAAGCTCCATAAGCTTCCTAATGGCCACAGCAATCCAGGGGGCCTGAGCAAACCTCTGGTAGCGGGTCTTGAGATTAATAGAGAAGGCCACACCCAGGTTTCATGCACTGCCCACACAAACCATCCCACAGCTGACCTACCAGACCTCACTCCATCTGGTGAGAACAGCAGTTCTGATTGCCAGGATGGCATTGGTGTCGTGGAGGACACCATACCAAGGACTATCAAAGGGCTTGAAGATACAGAGGAAGAAGATGAAGATGAAGAATCGGAGGAGAGCTCTAGTAACGTTGTAGAGCATATCCTTAAAGAGCTAAGAGGAATCAACAAGATTCAAGAGGAGATTTCAGATCTGAGGGAGTATCTCACTTCTGTGCGAGGTTCGGTGGATGAGGTATCTTGTTGTGTGGATGCAGTGCTCAGCGAGATAGGGGAGCTGTATACTGGTGCTGCTGCTCCCCCCAATCCACCCAAGCCACTTCCTCAAACACCCAGAGTCCGTCGAGGAAGCCTGGGAAGACAAAATGCTATCACATCCATTAATAGAAGAGCCAAAAGTCCACTGCTAGATCACCAAGAGTGGGGTAAAGACGCTGAAATCATACCAACTCGCACATCACCAAAACGGTGGAAGGAAGGTGTGCTTACGCACCAATCAAAGCAGCCAGAACAGGGGAAGTCAGGCCAGAGTCCGCTAAGGAACACCTCAGGTCCAAGGACAGCCAGTCTGTGCTACTTGGAGCACCAATATCTTCATTACTGCAACAGCACAAGCTCCCTATCCTCGTGCAACAGTTCCATGTATCCCGAGAAGGGTAGCAGGTGTCACTCTGGAGATACAGGGTTTGACAGGTGGGCCTCCGTTGACATGCAGCACAGTGGAAGCGGAGAGGGTGGCTGGAGTGAGGAGGATATCTGCTCATCTGCAAACAGCGGGGAGGAGTTGGAGAACTGTCAAGCGTGGGAACGATGCACCACAGAGGACACTCAAAGTAGCACACCAGGTCATTCTTCACACAGCAGTTCAGAGCATCTGTCCTTGTTATTTGGACGCCTTTACAACTCTCCTTCTAGCTCATCTAGTGTGGTGGACTGGAGGCCTCCTCGGTTGCAGGTTGAAAAGCCAAGCTCAGAGTGTGACTGTGCTGCCAACTGCCCATACTCTCGTAGCTCTGGTTACCACACTATGGACCTTTATGCAGATGAACTGGGCAGTGAGTCCTCCCGTAGCCTCAGCTGCTCCACTGTTCTGTTGACTGACTGTGATGACAGATATCTGGAGCTGCAGTCACCCTATGACCGTTGTTCGCCAACAGCCGACACCCTGGGTGTAGGCTCTGCCGAGAGCTTGGACCGTGACTGTACCCAAAAGAGTGTCCCAGCAGATGATATGGAGGAAGCGGTGTCCCGCCAGCCTGCTTGTAGTGTGTCTGAGAGCGCATCTGAGCCCCACGCCGTAGGTTTTGATGTGAAGACTTTTGGTAAGGCTGTGCTCACTTTCAAGTCTGCTTTGAAAGGGGCTCTAAAGAAGCTGGAGGGATCCAGCACTGAATATATGAAAGAGGACAGCAGTTTTGAGGCATCTCCCTCCCCTGCGAGATGCTCTAGTGAACCCCAAGAAGGAAATGGCACTGCCCAACTCAACCAGGGCGAAGGCGGTATTGTACAGACTCGCAGCCTAGATGAGGAGCACAGCGAAGCGTCAGTCTATGTGGATTGTGACCAATCGCGTGAAAGCCTGTCCTGTTCCCTTAAAGCTTCAACCCATAATGAAGCAAGTCTTTCTGCCTGCACACCCACCGAGTATCATTCCATTGACATTTCACAGGGCACAGAAGAATGTCTTACAGATGGAGAAATGTCCAACCCAGACCCAACGCCAGACCACATTTCTGGGGGGCAGGATCACGGCCCAGTGGGTCTAGTGCTAACTCCAGATTTGTCAGGGTTAAGTCCAATAAGGGAGGACCGGATTCTTGATGAGGCAGACCTAAAAGTGCCTGTAGATGTAGGTCACAAAGAGCGCATTGCAAATTTTCAACGCATTCTAAGGGAAAAGAGGCAAACCCAACAAAGACTATCCAGATCATCCCATGGATCCTGCGGTTCACATGGATCTCAGGGATCCCAGTCTCAGGAAGAGTATAACCCAGGTATTATTCTGCTTAATCATCGCTACTAGCACTGGCAAGCCCTGTAAAATTAGGCTTATTAGGGTTCCATTTATCCCTCAGGAAAACCACTAGAGGAACAACATTAATATACTAGATAGATGAATAAGTCATACATCTGGGTTGTGTCCCATCACATGACGTTGGCATTCATTCTGTATACTGTATAATAGTACATGAATGTAGTGCTTATACTGTTTATTGAATAATAAGAAAATCATTTGTAAGAACTTCATAATTTAATAATGTACAAAAAATATATCTACAAATCCCAGTTATTGCAAGGCCATCGGTTGTATGCAAAAGACTAATGTTTGAAAAATCGTATTACTTGAAATGATTTATTTTGCTGATTCTTTTTTTTTTCTTCTTTTTTTTCATTTTCCTTTACAGAAAACAGCAAAGAGGATGACCAGGTTACTCATATAATATTAACTCATTTTTTGAGTTAATTATTGCATTTGTTTTCATTCTGTTTATTTTTTTTACTATTGTTTGCCATTTCCTTTGCTGGTCTCATTTGAATGGTACAAACCATGATCCCAGTGTGATTTATCTTTGTCACTCTGTATCTGTTTATCTGTTATAGTTTGAAATTTGGAATGCTTATGGGATGTGCCTATAAGCATTACATGTGCATGTTTACATGTGTAAACATCCGCAAATGCACACTGTACAGAATGAAGGAAGTTTGCCCGACTATACTTTATGCTGCAAATAATGATATATGGTCACTTTGCATTTTTTTCAAATATATGATGATTATCCCAAAACATAAAGTATAAATATTCTGAACTGAACCATAACATAATTTCTAAACATGCATGGGGATATATCTATGATAGATGTTTTCAATTATCTTAAATAACACAAATGTTCACTGTTTTCATACAGCTGATGCTTCTGTAGGTTTCCACATACTGTAAAACATTAAACTATATAAAAAAGCATGCTGTGATAGTAAGCCCCTGAGTACCAAGCCCAACTTGTCTCTACTCGCCTCTTGCCTCTGCTGAAATAGATGCTCAGAAAGAATGATGGAAAACCGAGGAAACTTGCGTACATCTGTAGTTATTTGAAGATAATTTGAGTTTCCATAAACACTTACAAAGAGTTCCTAACATTCAAAAGAACGCTGGAGCTATGAGGCTGTTTGAATGTCTTTTGGACAGATTCTTTAGTTTTGCATGTTTATTTTCTGTTTGTTCTACATGACATTGTTTGTTTTAAGTCATAATAATATAGGACAATATATTTGACAACTTATATTTTATAGCATGTGCTATAAAATCCATGAGGTGAAACTCAACCAAATTACAAATTATATTATCTCCCTGGTCCAAATCACATCATTCTGCTACTGTCTAAAATGTTACAGGTACGCGATGAAGAACCCAACAGACAGGCCTGGGTCAAACCAGGGTAAGTGGCACAGTTCTGTCTTTTTATATCTAATGTGAATGTATACAAAGTGATGTGATCTCTCACAGGTTTGTAATAAATGAAATGTTAAAAATTAATTTTAATCATGGGATTAAAACCTATTTGTCCATAGTGGTGGGTCGGGTCTGTATGGAATTGACAGCATGCCAGACCTGCGTAAAAAGAAGCCCATCCCCTTGGTCAGTGATGTGGTGAGTACTGACCTCTCATTCCTCTGCTGTACTCGTCAGTTTGGTTCTTTCTTTATGAGTGCTGTTTTACCTTTTTGGAGGTAAATTTGGGTTTAAATTGTTTTTGAGACAAATGGAGACAAATATGGATTCAGACTGCTAATTTCTCTCTTCCTCCTCCCCTTAACCCGAAACTATTGTCCCACAACTGTCTTGAATGCATTCACTCTCCCTGGTCAGGCTATGGTAAGTTAATAGAACCCAACTGCCCCTTCCTTTTCCACTAAAAGAAAAAGCAATATCAAGTGGGACAAATTAAACAATCGATGCATCAAACAAGTATAGTAATGATTAATTATGTTGTGGATAATGAACCACAAGTTTTTCCAACTCATGCCAATTAACATGTTTGCATGCATCCTCTGTCATAGGTTGATTTTGTTCCTGCTTGATATTATAGTTTTAACATTTTAGCATTTTAGCATTGGCAGTTCGAATTATCCTTACGCACTTGGGGGTTTTTTTACTCATTTTCAATAACGCGCTGACAAACTAACACGCTACACGCTGACATTCTCACATGCAAGTTTGTAGGTAATGGGTGTGTTGCCTTATAGTGTTACTACTAACTAGACCTCGTTCCTGGTTAGTTAATTACTAGTTGCTTCAGGTTTGGTGCCTCTTTCCTAACACCAAGCTACTAAGATCCTTCCTATCCACCCTAAGAAATGTACTGTAGATATACGGCTGACCCCCCCCTTCCTCACAAATAACCCTTCTAACTCCCTTTAGAAGATCCTAGAACCATACTGACCTTCATCTTTTTCCTAATTTTGGGAGATAGCTGGTTTGCGGGTTGTACACATGTTGATGTGCCCTCTAAATGCGGTGTTCTTCTGTCATTCAGTCACTGGTCCAAGCCAGGAAGGCAGGGATTGCCTCCGCTATGGCTGCACGCTCCTCAATCAAAGACGAAGAGTTGGTGAGTGAAATTTAAGTAGCTAAGCAATGATGTTTCGTAGCCATCGTCCCATCCCTGGCAGAATCCCTGGCCAGAGACATCAACAATGTTCTCACCTTTTTTAGAAACACCACGTGTACAAGAAGACCTTGCAGGCTCTCATCTACCCCATATCGTGCACCACGCCACACAACTTCGAGGTGTGGACGGCCACCACGCCCACCTACTGCTACGAGTGTGAAGGACTGCTGTGGGGGATTGCGCGGCAGGGCATGCGTTGCTCCGAATGCGGTGTCAAATGCCACGAAAAGTGCCAGGAACTACTTAACGCAGACTGTCTGCAGCGTGAGTACACGGGGAGGATTAAGGGCCTGTGTCCACCAAATGCCCTTTTTGCACCGGCAGCGCCCACGACCTCATTTTCAGAGTGCTTCCAGAGCACTTCTCTCAAGCGCTTATTGTTGCTAGGTTATAAAAACGGTCTTCTAGCACTTCTCTCATATGCTTTGTTGTGAACATTAACAGTCGTATAGTCTCTCTAACTTTGCTTTAGAAAGGTTAGCTACAGTAAAACTATCAGGATCAGTTTCTCCTCCGCCATTGTTGACGGTGTTTATATCATATGTCCTGCCCCCTTAGTCGCTTTTAATTGGCCGACAAGAGAGAAGTGACATTGACGAGCAGAGAGGGACAAAAAGCTGTACGCTAAGGGCGTATTTGCGCCAAGGACATTGAGCGCGGTCAATGCTGAACTTCATAGGATTTGTATAGAAAATAGACACTGCCAGAACAAAAAAATGCATTTGGTGGACACAGACCCTAACTGAGTAGGCAAAGGGAGGGCACACAGTTTATAATAACTCCCAGAAACCATACAAGCTCTGTGCAGTGGCGACAACTGCCATTTAGCCACCCACAGCTCAGACTGGCTTTCATAAAGTTTGATAGCTTTCCTTCTAACAAACGGCAGAATGAGAGCATTTTGAAGTGAAAGTAGAATGTGGGCTGACTCCACATCCTACTACTGGAAAACGACATATAAGGACGTTTACATCCAGTACTGTAGATACTGTTGATGTCAGTATTATACATTTTTCTATGTGGGGCGTCACACTGGCATGGAGGAATAATGGATGGGGCTTTTTAATGAGTGTGTTAGCATTTCTTAGCACTCTATTTAGCTATAAGCCAAACAGAACTTCACTGAGACCCGCAAAAGGCTGCAGTTTTGAGATTTTAAAGATATACTAAGTAAGATTTATTTTTTTTGGCCTCAGTCTAGCCTATATTTACCTAATGGGTATAATAATATCTTTGTGGAGGTAACCTTCACTATTAAATTGACAACAATTATGTTTTACTGTGTAGATTTCTGTTATTCTGTCAGACAGAATTAATTATTAATGTTAGTATATTTGCAAAAGGCTTCCCAGCATTTGCTCACTCTGTTCAAAAGGATGATAAGTGGCTTCAT
>JAODLI010007277.1:9366-31678 GCA_027575585.1 Percopsis omiscomaycus | reverse complement strand
TTATTAATGTTAGTATATTTGCAAAAGGCTTCCCAGCATTTGCTCACTCTGTTCAAAAGGATGATAAGTGGCTTCATAGACAGTATGCATGCTTGCTCGGGCAGGTGCTGCGGAGAAGAGCTCAAAGCATGGAGCTGAGGACCGAACACAGAACATTATCATGGCCATGAAGGACCGGATGAAGATCAGGGAGAGAAACAAACCGGAGATCTTTGATGTCATCAGGGATGTGTTTGTCATCAGCAAGGCTATCCATGCCCAGCAGATGAAGACCATCAAACAGAGCGTCCTGGATGGCACCTCTAAGTGGTCAGCCAAGATTACAATCACAGGTACCTGATTTCCTTGACTGTTCAGCCAGTCAGTAAGATGGTCTGCTCATTAGCAACATGAATACGTCAATTATGCATTCTTTCATGTCATTGGATATATTTAGCATTCTGATATGCTTGGGAAATAAAACCATATTTGGATCACATACAAGCCTAAATAAATATGAGGTTATAATATAATATCATAAAATGTATTTTCCATCACTGTCCTAAAACTGATCAAAAGTAAAAGGGATCAGCTGATGTAACCAGCACAGTACTCAATGTAAATTATACTTTTCAGCAGTGAAGAAGTGCTACTGTATATTTGCATCCATTTTACCATATATTTGTGGTGTTGTTGTTTGTACCTGGTAGTGTTATTTTTTCACTTCTGTGATTTACCTATTTTAATGCATTTATTTCTTTGTATACGTGTAGTGTTCTGTGCCCAAGGTCTTCAAGCAAAAGACAAGACTGGCTCCAGTGATCCTTATGTCACCGTCCAAGTTGGCAAAACCAAGAAGAGAACCAAGACCATCTATGGGAACCTTAATCCCGTCTGGGAGGAGAAGTTTCATTTGTGAGTCTGACCACCTAAATATAGTCTCACTATACAAATTATAGTCTAACCACAGTTTTGTCAGGGATTATTTCTCCTTAAACAAACTACTGTTCAATTACAGAGGCCATTTCAAAGGACATTGAGTTCCTATACGCCTTTAAAGGCATCAGTTAAATTACATAGTCTGCTCTGTATATGTTTCAACTAGAAATAAGTATCCACTTAAAAACTAGACACAAAACGGGGCATTATTTATTTAAAAAAAATTTGAATGCCTCTAGACTTGCAAAAATAGCAGTGAAGCCAGAGGAAATGTTGTTAACTGCTTGTAATCTGTGGACGACCAATTGTATTAGGTGCAGGTTTCCATGCAGGATGTTTCAAGCTTCTTTTATATTGCATCATGTCTGCCTTTTATTTCAGCGAGTGCCATAACTCCTCCGACCGAATCAAAGTGCGTGTTTGGGATGAAGATGATGACATCAAGTCAAGGGTGAAGCAACGCCTTAAGAGAGAGTCGGATGACTTCCTGGGCCAGAGTATCATTGAAGTGCGAACTCTGAGCGGAGAGATGGATGTCTGGTACAACCTGGGTCAGTCTAGTGTTCCCACTTCAAGTGTTGTTTATCATAGCCCCAACTGGGTGTTTATAATTACTGCATACATTTGCTATTAAGCTTCAGTAACTATCATGTCTAAGGCTGAAGGTCTTAGGTTGATGGTCCCACTACATCAGTATGTTGCTAACACCTCCGGTCTGTATGTTGCTCACACATTCATTACCCAGTAATGCTCAGCCAAGCAACCCAGGCAAGGAAGTGGCTACTAGTTCCCTTGTCACTTTCCCAGGGCTTGCTATACATTTAAATGATTGAGATATCTTAAATATGCGGTAGCCCTACTGATTTGGTAAACATTTCTGATCACTTTTAATTTAAATGGTGTAATTAATTAGTATTAGTATTTACTTGTGCTGTGTAGTTTTGTATTTTGGTTTCTTAGCCTTTACACTGAGCCTTTACATTTGACAACAGCTTCTTTTCTTTTTTTTATATGATAGAGAAAAATCTATATATTATAATTATTTTAATTAAATAAATTAAATTTTCTGTAGCCTTTATTGTCCTGTGGTTGTGGATGTCATGTGGTCCCTATAGTATGTTTCCCCAGCAAGGAAAACTATATTCTATATACAAAACTATATACAGTAACTATATTCACCGCTGCATTGTTCCGTAGAAACAAGTGAAGTCTCAGAAGGAAACATTCCTTACTAGAGAATTTATTCGGCATGTCACCTTAGTGTGCGTTTGTTTTTGGTGTGATTAAATAAATGGAACCAAGCAACTCTTGCACCTACTTAATTACAGCTGTGGTGACAACAAATCTGCCACTGCAACAGTGCTGTACGGAATATGAATGTGACTATAAATCCACTGCTCCGTCTTTTTCTAGAGGGGAATATCAAGTACTTTGATTGTACGTCCCTCTCTAATAGTGATGAAAAAATAGGTTAATTTGGTTCAGCGTGATTAAATACATAAATAGATGTACTGGCCCTCCTTGTATTTCACCGCTCCCCGCCCTTCTCCTCATCCCTACCCTGATATTCCTCCCTCTTTTACTGAATATACAGTAAAATCCCATCATTCCACTCTCCCAATCCCTCTCTCTCTCCCCCCTCAGCGAGGGACGATCTGTGATTATCAAGTAGCAGCAGCACTCCAGTCGGAAATCGACTGCTTCGCCGACACGTGCAAATTACCCCTAATAATGCGCCTGTCAGGGCAAATAGCAGGGGTTGGCCTCCGGGCCCTCCACCTCCAGAGAAGCACCCGCTCAAGAGCCCTCAGTTAGCAGAAGCAGATCCACACAGCCCTCTGCCACCCCCTCCCCACCCCCCCCCTGGAGCTCTATTAGTGCTCACAGCTCTACACAGTCTTCAGCTTGCAGAAATAGTGGCCCAACCCCAGCAATAGACTTGCCATGTTAATAGTCTGTAATTACTGTTGGGTTAACATACCTGGTGCCACGTCTGGATTGGAGTTATGAACTGTGTGTGTGTGTGCGTGCTTGGTGCTTGCAGCAGAATTGTCTGACTGTATTTGTGTGTGTGTGTGTGTGTGTGTGTTTACAGGTGAATCGTGGTGTGCCTCCAAGCATAAGCCGTATGACTGCATGTCTGTGTTTTTGTTTTGTTTTACAGAGAAGAGGACTGACAAGTCGGCAGTGTCTGGCGCCATTCGCCTCCAAATCAGTGTTGAGATCAAGGGGGAGGAGAAGGTCGCTCCATACCACGTCCAGTACACCTGCCTGCATGAGGTATGGGGCTGCTTGTGGCACCAGGAGGAAAACATTGGTCACAGTGGACAGGTTCTAACTGAATGTCTATCGCCTGTGGGAGGGACACAATGTTTAAAGTCCCCAGAAACCCAGACAAGAGTAAATTAGCATTGATATCATACTATGTTACCTCTCGTCAACACTATTTAGGTGTCGACTGAACTGCTTCAGCTGTTTAAAGGGCCAATTATTAAATATATTATTAATATTAATATTAAATTATTAGCATTTGAAAAATGGTTTACACAAGGTAAATGGAAGATCTTTCAAAATATCCAATTCATCCAAAAAATACACTTGCTTCAGTTTTTGTTAACCTCTAACTAATTTCAATCCAGTGGTTTACCATTATAATAAAGCTGAAATGCCACAAACTAATCTAAACCCACTGTGTGTCTCCATCTCAGAACCTGTTTCACCATTCAACCGATATACTGGGCCAGGGCGTTGTGAAGATCCCAGAGGCTCGCGGAGATGATGCTTGGAAACTCTACTTTGACGACGTCATGCAGGAGATAGTGGATGAGTTTGCCATGCGCTATGGGATCGAGTCCATTTACCAGGCTATGACGTGAGTCTGACACCTTCTTAGCCTGCCGTTGTTAGATAGACTAGCTAGTAAGCTAGTTATATTGCTGTCGCACACCGCTGTCATACAAAACCCCCAAGCTATCTGCAAACAGCTAGCCATGTTGTGTTTGTTGTCGTTTGGCTGCGGCCTCCAAAAGAAGGAAAGTAAATTATTGGTGGGCTCCAGGACAGCTCCGTCCCCATGAAATGTCACCCTCCATACACATGCCTGTATTCAAGACCCATCAGTCACACAAAGCACACTCCAGTGGGCCATCCTTCAGCTTTAACGTGCCAGCTAGCGGATGGGGAGATGAAATGACCATTTCTAATAGGAACCATTAAATTAAAAACAAGACCCTTGGGAGGGAACTATCTGGACAAATAGAGGCACTATTGTGACATTTCCTCACCCTACCACAAAACCTGTATCTTTGAAATGACACAGCTCTTTTCTACAAACTCCCTTCACATGAAACGTGCTAAAACTCACATCTCAGAAGGAAAAATGCTGGATTACATTTAATCTGCCTGCATTATTTAGTATCTTGAAAAATTTTCAGCAAATTAGCAACGTAAAAAACAACAAAAGATTCCCGGGCAATATCTGAAAATAGACTGGAAATTCATAAAGCCAAACAGCCAAACCAAAAAAAAGACTGCTCAGAACTAAAAAAAAGTCCCTGAATCTATTTAGCCTCAGAACCCATGCCAACACATAATTAACATCGCATAGGAGGACATCAGTCACCATGCAGCCATTTCCTGTTCTCTTCCAGGCACTTTGCCTGCCTGTCATCTAAGTACATGTGTCCCGGAGTTCCTGCCGTGATGAGCACCCTGCTAGCCAACATCAACGCCTTCTACGCCCACACGACCGCCTCGGCCAGCGTGTCCGCCTCCGACCGCTTTGCCGCCTCCAATTTTGGGGTTCGTATTGTCGCAGACGCGCCCAAACAAAACGCACACAGATACAGTGGTGATGGAAAGTTTGTGAACCCTTGTTGATTTCCAGACCTTGACCCATTGGAGATGCTGTGGCATGGGCTGAAGATGGCAAGAAATATCAGTGAACTGAGTAAAAAAGTTTTTTTTTAAGGTGGAATGGGCTAAAATCCCATAGCAACAGCTACAGGAAACATTTTGTGGCAGTTACTGCTGCTAAAGGAGGTCTCTCTCCAGCCTGAATCTTTCAACAACCTGTGAAGAAAAATGCAGTTGGTGGTAGCAACAACCAGCTTGTGGTCATTTCAAAGGGTTCACAAACAAACCTGTCTAGCACCACACATACACACACAGTACATTGTTCTTCTTTCTGTCTATCTCTTTTATGGACACATCTACGCACACACATAAACACACACACAGTATCTGTGTGTATCTTACTTGGACAGTCGTGCAAGTACACACTCTGAGTGTCTGTCTCTCCCTTCCTCTGGTCTTTTTTTAGAGAGACACACAAACAAATGCTTTTCATGTTTCTCTCTCTCTTTCTCACTCACTCACTCACTCACTCACTCACTCACTCAATAATATTCTCAGTGCTGAGACACACACTGATGTAAAACCAGACCCGTAATCCTCTCTGCCACTGCCATCTCTAATGCCCGGCTATGTAGCCATTTCATCTCTTTTTCTTTTCTTTTTTTCTCTCTTTTCCCACCCATTTAGAAAGAGCGCTTTGTTAAGCTCTTGGACCAGCTGCACAACTCTTTACGAATTGACCTCTCCACGTATAGGGTGAGACTAAAGAAACGCCGCCGCATACTGTTAGAATTCTCATGATTCAGGTTTACAATATTACAATATAGGTATTATATCTCTTCTGTCCAATCTTCTTGTATATTGTTTATAATAGTATAGTATAATTATTACTAAGGAATTGAGTGACTGAACTTGTTTTCCTGTATGTAGAATCACTTCCCCGCGAGCAGCAAGGAGCGTCTGCAGGACTTGAAGTCTACGGTGGACCTTCTCACCAGCATCACTTTCTTCAGGATGAAGGTAGAGCGAGAGTTCGTTTTCTGTCTTCGCAAGTGCTTCTCACTTGCTTTTGAATTAATGTAAGCATGAAGTCGTAATAAAGGCTTTAAGCCTTCTTTAGTCCTTCTAATGAAGACTATAAGCATATAAGAGTGTCATTTCAAGTGCTTTCTACATTTACATACATTTATTGATACTTTATAGTATTTGTACTATTACTTTATACAGTATGTAGTGCTCATAGAGGCTTAATGAAGCTAGTTAGTGAAATTATCAAGGTGTAAATCATTAATGATCCCTATTGCCCTCTGCTGTTCAGGTCCAGGAACTACAGTCTCCACCTAGAGCCAGCCAGGTGGTGAGGGACTGCGTAAAAGCCTGCCTTAACTCTACGTATGACTACATCTTCAACAACTGTCATGAGCTCTACAGCAGACAGTACCAAACCCTGGACACAGTGAGTCCAATTATCATTTGGCTATTTACACTGCTAGCTATTTTGTATTCCATGTACCTGTAGTAATAGGGATAGAATATGCCGGGCAGCTTCATGATCTGCATACTAAATAACACTGTGTATGTTGTTTGTTTGTTTATTTGTTATAACAGTGAAACTAAGGCTTAGCTTTTGAAAAATATACAAAGTGCAGTTGCATCTCCTAACCAGTGTGGCCACCAATTGGCTATGTTTTCCTATGCCACTTATTTGTATAGCTGTCTGTGTAACCGACTGAATGTGTTCTTATAATCCAGAACAAGGAGGAGGTTCCCCTTGACGAGCAGGGTCCCAGCATCAAGAACCTCGACTTCTGGCCAAAGCTCATCACGCTCATTGTCTCCATCATTGAAGAGGACAGGAACTCTTACACACCTGTTCTGAACCAGTCAGTAATCGGCTGCATTGATTGTTACAAATGTTGTTGAATTTCACACCTAATGTCGTATACAGACACCTTTTTAGTTTTAAGATTTGTAGTTTGGTTCATATTATATGGTCTTTTTTTGTTGGTGGTTGTTCTTGTCAAGCTGTTCAGATGTTCAGTGGAGTTCTTGATTTCTCCCTCTGGGAAATAAAAGTTTTGGGGTTCATTTCGTTGTAATTCGTTTTTTCATTCCACCGCAGGTTCCCTCAAGAACTGAATGTAGGCAAAGTGTCCTCGGAGGTCATGTGGACATTGTTTTCTCAGGACATGAAGTACGCTATGGAAGGTGAGTCTAACTTTCTGGCGAACAAATTTTCTTTTCTCTTGACATAAAATAATCCATAGTTTACCAAATCATGCATAAAAACAAAGTCACTACGTGGCTATATAAGTGAAGCTATCATTAAATCCATCCGTAAAGTAAAATAGTACCAGAAAGAAAAAAAAAAAGGTGCAAGAATAACGATAACCTACTGTAGCATAATGTTTCAGGAGCAGACAGTTCAGATGACATGTGGGAAGGAACAAGGGTAAAATAGTAACTTGTGTGAAAGCTGCTTATCTCCCCCCTGGAGTCTGTTACTGGCGTATTCTGTCTTCTGCTCTTTTTTGTACTGTCTGTGACCACCCCGTCCCCGGAGGCAGTGGGTGGTATCATAGCCCCTGTCCTCGAGATGAATCCCCTCTGCAGACTCCCTTCTGAAAGTACTGGTCCTTTGACCCCTTCAATCTCCACTTAATAGAAAAAGGGATAGGTATGGTTTAGAAACGGGTGCATTCAAAAAGGTTCTAGTGTAGAAAATTGGAAAACGGAAAGGAAAAAATTATGTTGGAGAACAAAATGAAAATATGCTTACATTCCAAAAATAATGGTGCCAAATATTAACACATTGCCTGACTTGTGTTGTCCTTAGCACAATTTCATTTAGAGTCATTATTGTGCATATATTTTCTACAATTCTACAAAAAAAGTTACAGTAATGAAAGAAAGATGAGGCTCCTTATGTCCGATTAGTGCTTAATATTATTACTGTATTTATTAAATTAAACCATACAAATGACTTGTTTACGTACTACTAGGGGGCAGGATAGTCTAGTGGTCTAGTTGTTGGACTCCCAGCCGGAAGGTCGTGGGTTCAAGCCCCAGAGTTCCTTGAGCAAGATGCCTAACCCCCACCCATGTAATAGCTTAATTGTAAGTCGCTTTGGATAAAAGCGTCTGCTGAATGACCTAATTGTAATCGTACTAGTAGTACTGCTGTTCAGTATTACTGCTCAGTGTCCACCAGACCACCAGCCACGTCAAAGCTGAGCCAAGTAGTTAAGACTGTAAAAGCTTCTCTTTCTCATGTTGTCTCATGTTGTTAAAACGCGCTCAAACACCACTCTCAAGTGTTTTGTTTCTCTAATCTCCACAGAGCACGAGAAGAACAGACTCTGTAAGAGTGCTGATTACATGAACTTGCACTTCAAAGTCAAGTGGCTGTACAATGAGTATGTCAAAGAGCTTCCCAGCGTCAAGGGAGCAGTCCCCGACTACCCATCGTGAGTGTCCTCAGCTGCTGCACAGATGAAACCTTAACTGTCATTTGTAATAACCGAATTACCCACCAGGTCCTTTATTGAGTTGTAAGAGACTCTTTATGTCCTCTATTGCTACAGGTGGTTCGTACAGTTTGTGCTCCACTGGTTGGATGAGAATGAAGAGGTTTCTATGGAGTTCATGCATGGAGCCTTAGAAAGAGACAAGAAAGATGGAGTAAGATACAAGTTTTGTGTCTATGTGCGCTTTTAGTGTTGTGACATAATTGTAAGTATTCAACAGTTTACCCAAGAGCATGACATTGGACCAAAGTTTGTCAGTAAAATGTAAAGTTTTGTGCTTCTTGACGCACACAACACAGCAACTTGCTACGTACATGAACCTTCAAGACGTTTGTAGCATGTATCAAGATTCGTGTGGATATAAAACGTGTGGATATAAAGAGTAACTTTTTATTACTCTTACTCGCATCTTCTAGTTCCAGCCTACCTCCGAGCATGCGCTGTTCTCCTGCTCGGTGGTGGACATCTTCACCCAGCTCAACCAGAGCTTTGAGATCATCAAGAAATTAGAATGTCCGGACTCAAACGTCATGGCTCAGTACAGCCGGCGATTCTCCAAGGTAACGGGCGTCATTTGTCAATGACGAGACAGAAAAGAATGTCCTGTAAAGCAAGCACTACCTTCGTAATAGCTAAAAGGATTAGGTTATAGATTGTGAGTGCAGTACACAACTCTGTGTTTGTTCTTTTTGCAGCAAAGCCTTTAGAGCTAAGAGAGACATGTTTTGGGTCTGAAATTTTCAAATGTTATTACAAATGATTGATGATGAATGTCTAGACTTCTTCCTCCTGGAAATGGGCCTTGTCCTTTCTTTTAATTTCCAGTAATACCGCGAAGACCTTGAACATCGCAGTAGTAAAATATTATTGTCTGTAAGGGCATTCACATTTGTCCAGAAGGAATCTGTTATGTCCTCCATGAAATATAAATGTTGAATTGGACAGTTCCTGCCATTCTGCACTTCTGGCACAGTTCAGGGACAGTTTTTCTGTGTGTCAGAGAATACACAATAGATTGAGAAGAATTCCCTCTAATATACTGTACATCATTGCAGTATGACAAACTAGCTCTCAAAAGAAAACCATTCACACGCCTTATAACAGCATTGTTTTGTTTACTTCAGACTTTAACTACTTTAGATTAATGATTTCATTTTAAATAGTATTTAGACATTTGAATTGTATTTTCTTACCCACACAGACTATTGCCAAAGTTCTTCTGCAATACAGTGCCATTTTGACCAAGGACTTTCCTACCTACATTGACAAAGAAAATATCGTAAGTCCATCTCATGCATTTGTAACCTGAAAACCGGATTTGCTTCACGTAGAGTATCTCAACAATATGGGACATTATATCACACTGTTCAAGTAATACATCAAGAATTAAGTGCAGATTATCAATTTTAGATGCAGATGCGTTTTTATAAATGAACTAGTTCAGGTGTGGTGAAAATGAAGGATGTGTTAGAGCAGTCCCTACAACAGTCCCTATTGTGTGTATGGGAGTATTTTTCATTCACACATTACACAGATTTTTCTTTTAATACAAAAAATACATACTGTACTTTGATCCTGAACACAAGTATACAGACATGAGTACAACATGTTACACAAGTCACTGTGTGTATATAACTAAACTATGTAATGTCACCTACTGTCTGTTGCAGCCCTGTGTCCTGATGAATAATGTCCAGCAGCTCCGAATCCAGCTGGAGAAGATGTTTGAGTCAATGGGGGCCAAACAGGTAGGAGTATACACACCGCCGACAAAGGTTGTGTAGGATTTAATTGATTTCCCTGTCGGATAAATTAGATGACCCTTCAGAAGGGTCCCTACTTAAAGTTATTGTGGAACAAACTGAAATGTAATGGGCTTTTTAACTCGACAGGCTCACTCCACAAAGGGAGGTGCCACTACTGTGTGGAAATGAGCAGTGGCACATTCCCACACAGTAGTAGAAATGGGGTTTCACAAACGCCAAAAAGAGATGATCTGCTATCTATGACGTTTAAATAATGGAATTGATGTCTTTCTATCTTAGATTGCTACAGAAGAAGCAATGGTATGTACAGTGCAGCCGCATCCCTGCTGGCCATTTAGATTAGCTCTAAATTCAATGCTGGAACAACAGTAGTTGAGGGCATGTGTTTCATTAGCGTCTCACTTACCCGCCGTGATTTAATTATGTCATCCATAGCAATGTCCTGACTGTAGTACGGGGAGAGGACGATCAATACAGAGGCCCTCTTTCAGCCGTGACCTCCCTTGGCTAGAATAGCATCCATTTCATTAGTGTCTGCGCGTGTAGTATTAATTTAGTTGTTGTCGCTACAGTGTAGAGTTGTTTTGTAGGACAATAGCTGGTGGATGCTGTAGCTAAAGTTTCAACTTGTACGTTCACTCTACTGTTAAAGCAAAATGAGCTGGTGGAGGAGGACGGAAAGGAGGTACGTGTGGGTTATGATACACATGGATGGACAGATGCTAGCCCAAATACATGTTGGTTAGCATGCTATTGTAACCGGTCGAGTCCCCGCACCTGACTCGAACCCGAATCAGGTGCGTGGGAGGTGGACGCCCTAGCAAGGGACGCTAAAACCCAATGTGCTCTAGCGTCTGTTGCTAATGTGTCTCTTAAGGTGTCGGGGAGTGAGGCTTACTCTGCACAGCACTGTAAAACTGGCCACCGTACCACTATAACCATTCATTAGTATGGGACTGTTGTAAAACGCATAACCTTAGACGATCTTCCGACTCGGGGAGTAACATGGTAATTCTATACGCCAAAACGGAGTTAATTGTCAAAATAAACGTATTGTTGCTGTCACATGGTAATAATGGATGTAGTTTAAAGGGTGTAGTGTAGATATTATCAAACCAATGTAGAGTGCAGTATATATTGAGGCCTCCGAAAAGAATCCTGAACTTCCTTGGTGTGACGAGTGGAATATGTACAATCTTTCCAGCACAACCCTAAGTTGCTAGCGTGGCAGGTGAGTGAAGGCGCTGTCCTTCAATATGCAGTCATGTGTTGACATGACAGCATGTAGTCCTATTTTAGTTAATTATTTACAATAACAGTGTTATTAATGTTATGTAAATATGACATGGTAAATGGGAATAAATTAAAAAGAATATTGTCAGGTCATTGATTGATACTGCAGTGTTGAATTATCATCAGCGTTGTAAACTGTGTTTTGAAGTTTTTCTGTTTGTTTTTGTTTTCATTTTCACCCCTAGTTTGAGGAGAGTGAGGAAGAAGAGGTGAAAGAGGGGGAAGGAGGGGAGGAAGGGGAGAAGGTTAAGGTGTGTTGTTTGAAGATTCCTCCACATATACTAATTAATAGTATCATATCCAGTACTTTCCTCGAGTCGATTTCCTGGTGGTTCAGTGCCATGCACAGTAGTTTGTAGTACAGTCATCTGTAGTGAAACGTTCAGCCTTCCTCAGCCTGTGTGCTGTCGTCTGTCCCCAAACCCATCATCCCATCCCATTTCTTATATCAGGATTCCGTTATCTGTATTTTCTGTGTCCCTTATCCCTTAATCTATAAGTGTTTGTTTGAGATGTGGATAAGGTGGGTTGACACTGAATCTTTGAAGGTCATTGTAATGTTGGCTTGAGAGCTCTGTTGTGGTATAGTTGTGAGCACATACTACTAAATGATTTGACAGGTTATCCTCTCATTTTCCTTCTCTCAAAAACAACAAAAACATTTCTACTACACAGTCGGATGTGCCAACAGAAAAGGTAGGTTACATAGGCGCACAGGTTTATTTGGACATTATATTGCATATATATCTGCCACCACACAATTTTACATATCATTTGTAGCTTGTGTTTCCACATTATGAAATGGGGTTCTAAATGGCAACTGATGTTATTTGCTGTTGCACTGTGTTGCCTTCCCCCATTCTCGTTTGCTTAGCCTGACAATGATCTTGGAGACGGAATGGTAAGTTTAGCACGCGTACCCATAAACACGCACCCTATCCCGGACCCATTACACAGTGCCCAGCAGGAGCTAGTCCATCTCCAGCTGCCCTCTTTGTGTGCTGTAGTGGAACCTGCTACCTGTCAGTGAATCCTCACTAATGCTCCCGTCAGTCCATGAATCATACAGCCTATTAGATCATCTACTTAATGAGCCACATCATAGCTTCATCTCTACGGCTCGGCATTGTTGGTCCCCAGGCAGGAAGGGGGTTTAGGTGGTGTTGGATAGGGGTGCAGAGACCCTAGGTAGCATTGTGGATCCCTCCCATGGGCCTTTCCTCTCTCTCTCCCATCCTGTTTACTGCTTCTGATATATACAGTACATGCTGTGCCATGTTTAACCTTCTTTAAATCCTCTCCTTTTGAAAGGTGGAGCTTGCTGGCAAAAAGGTGGGTTAGACTGACGTACTGTATTAATGCCACGCTGCAGCTAATTTGTTGATTGGCGTGAGAGCTTGGTAGCCTGTTGTCACTTCCTGTTAAGCAGTGTTGGTGCATAGAACAGAACAGAGTCACAAGTGTATTTGCTATGAGCTCTCTTCTCTGAATGTATGCACTGTATGTTGGAATGGGGGTTTTGTCATTGAGAAGCTGTTTTTCTGTGTAACCAAACGCAGCGGCTAAAATCTAAAGTTGCTGTTAGCTTTTTAAATACAAGGGTGTGGATGGTTTATCTGCACCATATTATTTGTAACTGACAAACACATCGGTGTCTAAGCTTGACGGCAGTGAGCTTCAAAAACTCTTTTCAACCACTCAGACATTCAACAAGCTTTCCAAAACCACTTTTGTGTCCCCTGCCCTCTCTCTGTTTCCCTTCCTGTAGATGGACACAGAGGCCAGTGACTTGCTGAACGAACTACAAGTCAAGCTGAACAACGTGCTGGACGAGCTGAGCACTACATTTGGGAACAGGTAATGCTGGCAGCCAAGAACACACCCCCACCATAAGACAACCGCAGTGAATCAGAGAACCACAATCGCAACAAAGTTTTTGTATTTAATTGGGACCTGTACTGTCTACTTGATAGCAGAAGTTTGTATTCTGAGTTGAGGAAGTGGGAGGGAAGTGAAATAAGGTTCCTTGCCGGTCTAATACCTACTGTACCCCCTCTAAAGATTCAGAAGACAATTCTGACATTGACAAGTCACTGCTGTCTGAACCACTTTGTCAACTTGTCCTGTCACCAGTTTCCAGAGCTGTATTAACGACTGCATGAGACAGATGGCATCTCTGCTGTATCAAATCAAGGGACCAGTCAACGACAACAACAAAAACCAGGTGGAGGCGGACTCTGACAACATGTTGCGGCCGCTCATGGATTTCCTGGATGGAAAGTGAGTGCATCACTGACATATTTTGGGTTTGGCTGAATATAAGGGACATCTGTACATTAAGGTGTATCTAAAATCACCCACACAATAACTGTAAGAAATATGTATGTTTAATAAAAAAGGTGTTTTCATAAACACCACAATGCCTGGTTTATGTGTTGATAAAGTACAACGTTGACATACTTTATTTACGTGGGGACCTGAGACTTGGGCGGCCTCTGCTGGCTGCAATAGGTATCGGCCTGTATGAGCAACCGTGAATATTAGTAAAGATATACGTGGAAATACATTATTTCACTGAACTTTCATTGAGGCCCCGACACTGACACACTTGCCACTGTGTTTCTGTGTGCGCAGGTTGACTCTGTTTGCCACAGTGTGTGAAAAGACTGTTCTGAAGCGTGTCCTAAAGGAGCTATGGAGGATTGTGATGAACAGCCTGGAGAAGACCATTGTTCTGCCTCAGGGAAATGACACGTTTGTAAGCTCAAGCACCAAATGATCGTTTATTGTTATTGAAGCTTATTGACACTGAATTCATCATTTTACAGGTTTACAGAAATATGCTGCGAAGAAAAGATAAAAAATGTCAAGCAGAAGAGAGCAAAATCTGTAATACAGCAGATTAATGTCTTAATTACTACAGGCTCACAGTTTTACAGGAAGTAAAACTGTGTGGCATTAATAGGAGTACAATAAACGTCTTTGTGTATTTGTGGAACACAATAAAAAAAAAAAAAAGTGCAATAGTGCTATTCAGGCTAATGGCCACACCTTGTTGTATAGGCCTGCACCAGCTTAAATAAATTGTGCCAGATGTATCATGCCTGGGGCAGGATAGGGTAGTTGTTTAGGCTGGTTGACTCTCTGAAAAGTGATGCATTCGATCCCAAACATACCCCTGTAAGGATCCTTGAGCAAGATGTCTAACCCCTACCTACTACTTCTAAATACTTGTAACTTTACTCACTTCAAGTCTTTGAGTTTTGGATAAAAATTAAGCTTTGGATAAAATGACAATTGTTAATCTTACTCTCACAAACCGATGCATACAATAAAATTAATTTTATTTCATTTAGGGAGCGCAGATCCTCTCTGCTGCCAAAGAACTCGGTCATCTCTCCAAACTGAAGGTATTGTCATGTTATGCTACACTACTACATACATTTAATTTAGTTTTGTCAAAGAACTAATTTAATAATTCGTTTTTCACGATTAAATGCCCTACCTAAGTGTTGTTTAAAATTTAATTCAACTCTGTAATTCTTTGCCTGGTTGTGTAGGACCACATGGCAGGGGAGGCTAAAAGCCTGTCTCCCAAGCAGTGTGCTGTTATGGATATCGCACTGGACACTATCAAGGTGAGTTTATACCTCGTCTTTGGTTTCATTTACTTGAAGGGTAGCCGGGTCAAATTTAGCTTCATCCACTATTCATTCACTATTTGAGTACCCCAAAGGTTGGGGAAGCACGTTTGTGAGGTGAATGTTTCAGGTACTGTACATAAGGCCTCGGCACTCTGCCATGGCGAATTCAAGCCATTATTTCATCAATTCATTAAAAATCATTAACACTTTAAATCTCTTAATTCTTGTTGAGACTACAGTATATTCTCTGTAATATTTCCTGCCGTGGAGTAATAATGGCAGAAATGTCTTTAATGGACATGTTGTGGCATTTATCCGTTATTTGTTTGAAACGATAATAATGTTTTCTCTGTTGTTTGCAGCAATACTTCCATGCAGGAGGGAACGGGCTGAAGAAGGCCTTCCTGGAGAAAAGTCCAGAGCTTTCCTCTCTTCGACATGCTCTGTCGCTCTACACTCAAAGCACCGATACGCTCATAAAGACCTTTGTGACCACCCAACGCGCTCAAGGTATTGCATGTTGTTCTGCCATTTAAAATGAGTACAGAATGATATTGTAGAACAGTGTTATTTTGATTTTTGATATAATGCAGTATATCTACAAGTATAGCTCTGAGAGTATAGCTTCTCTTTCATGCATTTTGGGATTCATTGGGGACATAAAAAATACTAGTATTAATACTAAAAATACTAGTTAACTAATGTTAACATCCATCTATGCTTTTATGGCCATTGTTGATGCTAGGATATGTTGACATATTTTTCCTATTTTCTTCTTTTTCATCTCTTGTGCTGCCTCTGTGCCAGTGCACAATGGAAAGGGTATAAGGTTAACTCCAAGTGAAAAAATACAACCCAGCCGGGGTAGGTTACCATCCAAATCTTCTGCCATTAACCTCCCCTTGTCCTAACCTGCCCTTCCATTAGACATGTGTGTTCTTTCACTGAGGCAGTTTGATGTATCCTACCATAATACTGTCCTCTTCATATAATTATGTTAAATTAATTATACATAGATTATTTTTAATCTTTTTAGTTTAAAAAAAACTCACCAGTGTATCTACATGTGCTTGTATTAGACTCTGGGGTGGACAATCCAGTAGGGGAAGTGTCCATCCATATTGACCTCTGCACCCATCCTGCGAACGGGGAGCGCAAAGTTACTGTCAAAGGTTTGGTGATTTAATATGAAATTAAGAAATTGTGGTATGATTTAGTTTAGGTCTGACTCCCTCTCTGTGTCTGTGTTTTTTAAATTTATTTTAGTTGTGGGAGCCAATGACCTGAAATGGCAGACCTCTGGAATGTTCCGGCCCTTCGTGGAGATCACCATGATTGGCCCTCACCTCAGCGACAAGAAACGCAAATTCCAAACAAAGTCAAAGAACAACAGTTGGTCACCCAAATACAATGAAACGTTCCATTTGTAAGTCCAGCAAGCTATGCTCTGCACCTTTTTTTTATTTTTATATAAAGGCAGTCAAATGGAGAAGCTCTTTATAGATATTATATTGTTGCCTTAGTAATGCAGTATTCCGCTGACTTTGCCATTTATCTGTTGTTTGTAGTTATGTATTAGTGAATATTGTTTTTTTTACAATTACGTATGTTTCAGTACAATTTTAAAATGTACTAGCCTGAAAACTAAAAAATTTAAAGTTATAATAAGTAAGAATGACACTCATGAATGTGAAAGATATGTAAATCTATACAAAAACAGATTCCACCCTCCAACTTCAGATCTTCAGCCTTCAAATAGTATGGTGAAAATCCTACTCGGCATGCCTTCAGGTGTCCTCTGTCCCCCTACAGTGTGCTGGGTAATCAGGACGGCTTGGAGTGCTACGAGCTGCAGGTGTGCGTGAAGGACTACTGCTTCGGCCGGGCGGACCGCGTGGTGGGCCTGGCCGTGATGCAGCTGAGAGACGTGGTGGAGAAGGGCGGCTGTGCCTGCTTGTGCTCCCTGGGCCATCGCGTTCAGATGGACGACACGGGCCTGACCGCCATGCGCATCCTCTCCCAGCGCTCCAACGACGAGGTGGCCAAGGAGTTCGTCCGGCTGAAATCCGAGACCCGCTCGGCGGAGGAGGGCAAATGAAGACGCCCTCGGGACGACCCATCTGTGAGGAGGCTGTTGTGTTCCTGCCACATGGACACTTTCTTAGAGGGGAGCTGATGTGTCGTAGCTGCTGTTGGCTATTTGTGACGCCTCGCCTAGTTCACCGACACACTGTCATAACCTATTTTCCCCACAATATCACACTCTTATCCTTGTATTTTCATATACTGTACACTTAACTCACTGTGTTCCTCTCACAAGTTCCTATGTACACCAACCCACCAACTTTGTGATCTCTTACTTGACCTCTGAAGTGTAACCCTCTATTTTAGCCTCACTGGCACAGTGGGCATGCCATAGCCTCAAGGGAACAGATTATCTGGTGCCAGGCCATAGAAGAGGGACAAATTCCCTGACATTCCTAATGTTCTTGTGCAATACCCCCTTCAAACCCCAACCCCAAAAAACTGCAGCCATGTTGTTTGATGCCTTACACTGTAAAATGTGAATGTCTGGAATTGGACTTGGTCTTTTTCAGTGATCTTGGTTTATTCTCTGTCGTCATTTTGTTTTTGTTTTGAAGAGTGTGTGGAAATCCTGTGGGGCCCCGATGCCTGGTGTCACAAAGAACTACCTCGACTCTCCAGAGTTAGCAGTAGTTCGAAACAATAAGTAAAGTTCTACTTTTTTGTTAAACACTGGACTTGCAATCGAGTCCAGTGCTCTGTGGCACTATCCACTAAAATGAATCATGTTTTCTTAACTTGTATTAGAAAATTTAGTTGGTTGAAATGTGCCTTGCCAATTGCCATCCAAGGTTTCTATATAAAACACAGTGAATTATCATTCCCAATCCTCTTTCCTCCCACCTTCCATGGTAACTGTTGCCAGTAAAGAGTGATATGCTAGGTTGTTTGATTGTTACTACAATTGGCAAAACCAGTTGTATTTATTATATATCAACTGTCAGTAGAGCAAAACCAATATCAACAAACTAGTCATTCATTATGTACTGGGGGTTTAACGTACATACCTCACACTATAAGTAGCTGATATGGCCTGTCAGTGACAATGTTGTCATTTTATTTATTTATTTTAAAATATATATATTTATTTTCTTTGTTTACTGTCGGGAAAAACACACGTTTAAAAGTCAGTATATTTCGTATTTGCGCAGTGGTTTTTCCTCCATTATAAAACAAAAGCTTTTAGCTGAATAAATGTAAACAATTTTCGGTGGTATATTGTTTTTGACTGATGAAGGAATACCTGTAACCTGCAACGAAAACCCAAAAACGTGAGTAGAATGACTTTTTTCTTTTAAATCAGCTTTGGATTTGTTGAGCAAATGATGTTTGTAGAAATGTAATGTAACATGTAAATCTTTCAAATTCTTCGGCTGTTTTTTTGAGTGGCCTTACTTTAGTAAAATTTAAAAAAAAATATTTTTAAACCTTTTTATATACTTTTATGTACATTTATTTTTGTCTCATCATTCTTCTATGATGTCAAGTTTTCCAAGTGTTTTTTGTTTTTACACGAGTATTTTTTTTTTTAAATCTGTGATATTGAAAGCTTTGTCTCTCAAAACCTAGCTTGGCATTTCTTGTATGTTGTATTTGTGCTTTCTTTACTCTCTAACAATTGTGTTCCATCCCTTTTTGAATAATATTCAATAACTTAAACCACTGTATTGTGAGATTTATTTTTCTTTATTTTTCTTTATTTTTTGGTGTTGTGGATAAATGTGTGGCAGTTAAATTATGGAGAAATGTTGCAATGTCACTCCCAATGATATAATGCTAAGAAAACAAACTTACTGCAATGTAATTTTTACGCAGTTGTTTGGACCACATTATAAATGTAAATTATAAACTTGTTACAGTTGATTTATTCTTTGTTAATTCTTGAGGGCAAATGTTTTGGCTATTTGAAGCCATTGTGTATTATACATGTTCCTTGTGCCAAGATGTGTTAAATTTATAGTCTTTTATTGTTTTGTTTTTTTTGCATCTTTTTTTAAATGTGAACCCTTGCACTATCACAAAATTACCATAGTAGTTGCCTTGTTTGTTGTATATCAAAGTGTAACTACATCTTGTTTTATTTGTATTATCACTATTACAAAAATGGTATTGCTTAATAAAATGTAAACATTATACTTAACAAATTTTGTATAAAGTATCTGAGAATTATAAACGGTGTGCCGCTTCTTTTACAAATGGGCTCTTTTAAATTAATAATTTACAAATTGACATGCTTTGCTGTCAAATGGTTATTGAAGAAAGTAGTTTGTAGTGTGTTCCAATAGCCTACTCTCTGCCATGCAGTAAGCCATAGAAAGCTGGCTAAAAAAATATGCATCAAAATGTGTGTTGAAAGGCTTCACCGAGGCCATTGTTTTTATTTAAAAATCAAATCCTAAACTTCCAGTCATGTTTTCTTTGCATCTAATAATACAGATGAATTTCATATTACAACTACTGTATGCAGTAAATGGTTATCAAATAAAAGATGCTATTCAATACTGTAAATACAAGGTATTTTGTTTTATTGAATTATACACTAATAGTGTTGGGCCTCGGTGGTGACATTTTGCAGTAGGTAACAGGCATATGTGTGTGGAGGTGTGTGTATGTTTGCAGGTGCGTATTGTGGCCAGACCGACACACGTTTGCTCACATAATCGGCGAGTGGGCCATGTCCCCTGGACTACAAGGCACTCCTTTGTTCTCAGGCACAGTATTAAATTCCATTCCTGGCATCGTCTAGATTGGCATATCGATCCAGCAAACGCATTGAGCTGTCAAGCTTAATTTGCTAATATCAACCCATCAAAAAAAGTGAACATGGTGATGAAAGATACTGGAAAAGAAACATGAAGGTACGGTATACTATGTGTTTTACTCATTTGGGCTCTGAGCATGCGCACCCATCACAGGGTGTGTGATAAACTGTACCTCCGCCTCCTCACGTGAAGGCCTTGGTTGTTGGCTCTGATTGAGTCAGTCTCTGGTATCGCTGTTTTACTGCACTTCCAGTCCTGCCCCATCTAACCCTCCAGGTCCAAAGATCGCTGCAGTGTTTGCTCAAGCTCTGAGCGGTTGGACAAAGGGGAAATCCCGCTCTTCCTGTTCTCCTGAAGCATGGTGTTGCCTTGAAACTTCCACTGTGCTTCATCCTACCTGTCTTTCATCCACCTGGGGGCCCCTTGGGGAGGCCGTCTGTCTGGGAGGGGGCCTGTAGGGACACCTGTGCTTGTCCACACAGCCCTGTTCCAAATACTGACTGGACTTACCTGACCTGAGGAGGCGGCGGCTCACAATAGGAAGTGAAAGCAGGGAACTATAGGGGATGGCAGTTTGTAACGTTCGTCAATTTATCTAGTTTGCTTTGTATATGTGTGCGTCTCTTTGTGTATGTGTGTGTGTGGAGGACTGAGGAAATCACAATTGTTTCAGGTAAGTGATTTCTAATGAATAATATTTCTCTAAGAATCACTTAATATCTATCAAGGTGTTGTTGCCAGCATATAGGCCTAATAATTATACTGCCCTTGTTCCCAAGGTGACATTTTACCATTATGAGTGAGGCGCTTTAGCACAGGTGATAGGGCCGCACACTAATGCTCCACAAACCTCTTTACTGAAATAACTGCCTTTTGATTCTCAGTTAAACCTGAATGAAGATCCAGGAGAGAAACGTTTTCTATCCTCGTTATTTCTCCAAGTCTAATGTTCAGGGTCGCTGATATTATCACCAAATAGCTTAATGGAGTATCAACAGCATTTTCCTCTGGTGCAAAAGGTTAAGAAGGGTGTGACTAGATGTCTTGATAAATTTACACTATCAGAGTCTGGTAAACTACTTTAAAACTGTTGATGTGTCTACAAAACCATTAGGTATTGCTGTAGTGATCTGATGCATGATAAATCTATGGGAGTATTAAAAATGAATTTCTAAGACCATAAAAAAACTGTTAGATAAGAGAACATAACCCTAACCCTAACCCTTCACTACAAAGTATTGATTTTTCCCACCAAACAGTGTTTAGGCTATATGAATATATTTTGGTTCATTCATTATCTGGGGTTCCACTCACACATTCCTTCATATTAATGAGCCACTGGCTGGTAATTGGCCCATTTAATGTTTTAACTTAAAATATCAACTCAAACAAACCAGGCAAATGAAGCTAACATACCTTCCATAGCTCCAGAAAAAGGCCTATACCTACAAAACCCTACCATGGGTAAACAAAGCCAGCAAAACTATTAAGAAAGAAAAAGTGTTGAAGATGGTAACTACTTTAAAGTTGAACCTTAATATGCTTGAGTGAATATCTTATTTATATCAATGTAAGTAGGATATGATGTCTAAGTATGATGTTTAATTGATTATTTATTTATTCCATTGTATCTCAAAACAATTATGGTGGTTGAAGTTTTTCCTGATTCCTGTTTTACAAGATCTTATCACTCTCTCGATTCCTATTCTGATTTTTGTTCAAAATCTTTCTCTCTCTAGGTATAACATGGAACCACAGCGCTAAAAATGGGATCATTACTTTCACACTTTGATCCATTGTGTAGGAAACAGAAAGGACAAGGTAGTACAGGCCTTCTACAGTATATCATATATCAAAAATGTATTTAAAAGTGTATTTAAATGTACAGATATGAGGGCATAGGGCTAGTGTTTCTATTCATGCCTTGTATTGTAAACTTTAAGCACTATATTTAAGTACATTTTCATATATTGGGATAATAATAATGCTTATTATATTTATGATAATAACTTGTTTTGTCATTGTTTGGTGGCATTGGCGGTATTACAAATAATCCAAGCTGTCTTCAATAGTATTATTGATCATAGTTATGTTCATTCTATTCATCACAATAATAACATTACATTGTTGATTTCACTCATAGAGGAGGAGAGATATTTGCACGCTAACGACAGACCCTTCAACCTGTCTTATCAGTACGCAGTAAGTGACAGAATAACATGGTATCTCTGTATTTGTAACAAAAAATAGGATTTATACTTCCTACATGATTGCAAACCTCTTGTGTCTTTTTTACATATTTGTCTGTAAACTGTGGCCATGAAGGAACCAATTAGATTTGCGCAGGGGCAGGATAGTCTAGTGGTCTAGGTGTTGGACTCCCAGCCGGAAGGTCGTGGGTTTGAACCCCAGAGTTGGCTTACCTGTAAGCATCCTTAAGCAAGATTTCTAACCCCTATCTG
>JAODLI010007266.1:0-27491 GCA_027575585.1 Percopsis omiscomaycus | reverse complement strand
GCGCTTCATGTAATAGTAATAATGTATATGTAATAATAATGAGAGACAGGTTGTTTTACCCTGCACCATGTCACCAGCTGGTCGACCTCCTCTTTGTACGCTTGAGTTCCTTAAAAAAGCCTGTGAGGAGGAGAAGGAAGCCCCTTGTATAAAAGCGGAGGAGATGAAATCGCTCAAAAGCCAGGTTCAGAAGAACAAAGGCTGTATACGGGTGCCTCGGCAACATTCAGCAGATACTGCATGGCACCCGTCTTGCCTGGGAGGAGAAGAAGGAAGAGCTGCAGGAGACAGTGTTCTCAGATGCCCTGCAGGTGGAGCAGGTGGCTAATGGCCTTGATGCCCTCCAAGCCGGAGCTATAACGACTAGAGAAGTGTCGGTTCTTGGCCGCCCTGCACCAGGCCAACAAAACACTGGAGATTGATGCTAGCATCCTGTGTCCGCTTGCTACCGTAACTTGACAGCTATAATGTAGCTTGCCAAAGATACCTGCCTGCCTATCATCCTTACTTGTGACTAATGGGTGCCAGGTGGGTGCTCCACCTGCTATTGTGCACGCATCCCATACACATTGTTGAGTAGCCTACATAAGCAGACTGCTGTTGCTTTTGTAGGTGAATGCTCCACCCTTTAATTACAGAAACATTGTTCCAACGGGGTTCTATGCTGTTGAATATGTGGCAAAGCGGGTGGCGAGGCACTAACAAAGATGTACTAAAATGGCTCAAAAACAACTAAACTAAGGCAAAACAGCAGCTGACAACCTTCTCTCAGATGTACTCAATAGGCTAATGGAATGTTCATCGCACCACTCCAGGCAAGGGAGCTTGGAATCCCTTCCAGGCCCAGGCAGACAGCGGTCAAGCAGGCAGCAGACTGCAGCAAAATATTCAACTCAATATTTAAAAACGCTTTAAATGTATAAACAGACTTCACGCAATTACCTAAAAGTCACTGACCGAAAGGAGGAAATCTCAAGGCCTACAGTATATTCCAAATTGACCTTTTTGTTGTGTTCCGTGGAAATGGAACACAACAGGTTTTGAGAATGTAAAACAATTGTAACTATGGGCGTGCACAGGCAATGCACGCGCAGTACCTCCCGGCATGGCTGCTCACCTGCGGGGGATTAGCCCCACGCAGGTGCAACTCTTTAGTTTTGATTAGGGGCCTTATTTAAGTTTCCCGGCAGCACCAGGTGCTGTCGGTCATTGTTTTGCTGTTTATGTACTTTGCGTTTGTGGTTTTCAATTAAAGTACGCTTGACGCGTAAACCGCTTCCACGTCTGCCTTCAGTTTTCCCTCTGGCCCGCGCCTACTCTCGCCACCCCACAACGCATCATTACAACTATGCTTATGGGCACACAGTCTGAATGCAAACACACACTTACTGTAGATGCTTGGTATATTCCCTGCCCATTTGCATGAATCTAAGAAATAATTTCTCACTAAAGGCTCTATGAGAGGTTAATTCTATCCACATTTTTACAAATCAACAAAGGTCTGGCCTAAAAGCATTGGCATTCATGTGCAGTGCCTTTCTAAACTGCATTATTTCACATGCTTTGAGGTATTACTGTATTTGGTTGTTTGTTATCTAAACCTTGCAGTTTAAACTATACTGCTAAGCCTTCAATTTTTTGTTTTGACAGCCTCACTCACA
Organism: Percopsis omiscomaycus; assembly: GCA_027575585.1. Lineage (NCBI taxonomy): Eukaryota > Metazoa > Chordata > Actinopteri > Percopsiformes > Percopsidae > Percopsis > Percopsis omiscomaycus. Next base: position 25,830 of record JAODLI010007266.1, on the reverse strand, counting down.
AAATCCCAGTAACAGGGAGCTTATTCATAGTGCCTGTGAACACACTTATTAAAATAACCCTCACCTTCCTCTATACCATTACTACTTTGCCAGTGATATACTCATCAAGATTAATCTATTATGTTGAAGTGTAATCACAAATGTTAACCGAAATTCACATTAAGAGGTGAAAATTTTAAACATCTACTATACATCAACAACAAAAAACACCTAATGAGCTGGTATTTTCTAACGAGGTGTTTTTTTGGTGTGAAATACAACAACCTAATGAGGTGGTTTGTTTTTCAGTTTGGGTCTGTGAATGCCAAATTCCACCACAGTTGGACACCCCAAGTAGCATGGGTTCTCTCTCTTATGGTTCCAGTTATGTAGCCTACAAACTTAAACGCCCTATTAGCTCCCTCATACAGTGTCAGACGTTATATTTCACTGGGACATTGTTGCATATATGTGAGTAAAATTAGTAAAAATGTTGCTCTGTAGGCCAAGGTAATTCATGGGTGATAGTTCGCAGGATTTGGAAAATAAATATTGTCCCTCCGCCCTCACTGAGCCATTCTGCCATCAGAATTTTTAGAAAAGCTATTTCACAAATAGGCTACTAATAGTTTTTGTGAGTCAGTAATTAGGAGAATGCTTTTAGCCAGTCTGTTTTTTTCCTTTCTTTTTGCTGGAAAATGCATCCATCATTTCTTAAGACTCGTGCAATTCCTTTATTGATAAGTCATTGCTGGTGAATTGTTCAAGTATGCATGTTGGCATAGTGCGAACTTCAAGTCATGTGAATATGAGGGGGGGTGTAACCATTTAGATTTTAATGAGGAAACTCAATAGCCAGAAAATCCCAAAAGATCAACACTACAGTAGGCTAATATTCCAGTATGAGTGCTACAGTCTAAGACTTTTAAGCTCGCTCACATTCACTATGTGATGCGCCGCAGATACTAAATTCTCTGCCACTGTGACAGTTATTAATTCCTCCCCCGCTATCCACAAATTGCAAAATGTCAGAGTCCACATAGTCCACAACAATTCTTGCCAAAGAAACCCTACTCCCCACTGTCACCCCGGAGTCATGCCTGGCCCAGGAAAATCGAAGCATGTTCAAATACAAACGCATTTCCTTGATGAAGATACACGGCTGAGAGTATCGGGATGTTCAGTCACTCCACAAGCAATTATGAAAGCTCAGTGGTGTGTTTATTCGAAGCACTTTTTAGTAGCAGCCAGGGCACAACTAATCCTCCCCTACCCATGATTCTATCTCAATTAACAATCTCTTCAAAAAAGATGCCTGGCTCCTCAAAGCGCGAGTCATGGTGACACTGAGAGCGCAACATCCACAATGAACAGGGTCACGCTGAACCAGCAGTATGACGGGCAGGGCTTAGGTTATTATTACTGCAGCAGCGCCAAAATCTACACACCACATTATTCATAGTTCTAGTTCATTCAAATCTGGGTAAAACACACACAATGACTTTCTTGTGTAACGTATAGATATCTGTCATACTGTTTAGGCGTTGCTCACATTTAATTTACTATTTAATTTTAATCACATTTAATTGTTCAGTTTAAAGTGGAAGTGTGGAAGTCACAAGGGGGTAGGGTTGAGCGAGAGCAGACCCCCATACTGTATGTCCATGCATGTGTGCTTTGCTCATGTGACCCGGATATACATTACAATAGAATAATGGTGATATGACGTTAAAATTAGTTACTCTCAGATGAGGGATTAATGGTGGTTGGAGGCAAATTTTTCATTATGTTAGTAGGCCCTATATTATGCATGAAAATGCTACAAAAAGTACAGAAGGTTTTAAAATGTAAACAGCCATGCTGTAGATGTGTAGGCTACTAGATGGAATGGTGGTTCAGTGGTTAGCACTGTTGCCTCACAACAAAAAGTCATGTGCGGAGTTCCCCAAGCTCACCCGGGCTTCCTCCATGCACGATATTCTAACACATGCTGCCATTGGCCTCAATGTGAATCGTAGGCCTACTGTAGCTGGTCCACAGGTGCCTCACTGTGGCTGCCCCACTGCTATACTGAGAGGTTAGGTTCAGGCCAAACACAGTGAAACTGTTTCCCCACAGGGATCAAGATTTTCATGAACCATATGAATTCCCGTAGTTGCGTATTGCTGCGTCTTAGAATGGCTTTTTCCAATCAGTGAGTTAAGGCCTCCAACCCCTAATATAACGGTGCCAGAGACTCACGACCCCCACTATCCCCGGAGGTGGTTGAAGCATACAAACGCTGCACACCCACGCAGGCCTCGGTGTCTCGCTTACTTACTTTTAGCTACAGTACATTAGTAACATACCAATGAATGTTGCTGTACGTGAAATTAAAAACATTCTTCTAAGATCCTGATTATATGTTGATTAGGGTTGTTTTCTAACATATAATCGTGTTTTTCATGTTTTCATGGTCATTGTTTGGATGCGTGACTACTTTCTGGCAGCCAACAAGAAGTGCTTCAAAACTCATGGCCGCTCCATGCGCATAAGGGTTCCCTATGACCAACTTCTTCTTGGAGGGTTAGCTATAAAAAAAAGTTTGAGAACTGCTCTAGCACCCCGCTGTGACCAGGCAGACCTGACGTGTTAAAAGGCCTCTGTGGCTTTGGCAAGTTATCCATTACATCTCCTTCACCTTCCCCATGCAGAGTACCTGCCATATTCCATCCTCTCTAACTCCTGCAGAGGTGAGACACTGTACGGCTATGAACACGCTACACAGAGTCTCAGAGCAGGAGTTCACGCAATGCTAATGTGTGATACTATGAAACAACCAAAAAGGCACTTCATCTGAAGTGACGAACAATGTATTTCACCTTGCACATAAATAAGCAAAAGGCCATCTGGCAATTGTGTCTGTTTGACAGTCAAAACGTTTGGCTTTGTTTTGTTTCTTGTAATTGAAAACATGTTTAAGGAAGCAACGTACCAGTTTGAAATAAATGTAACATTGGCCTACTGTTATTTTTAAAACTGTTGAAACTAAAAAAGGAAGAAAACCATAGGGCAATCCTCTAGCTCCCCCTACTGGGGAAATTGTGACATTTCAGTTATTGTACCTTATCTGAAAATGGAGGAGACGCAAAAGCCAGGGCTCAGAGGTCATGTAAAGAATAATAATATTTGAATGAACCTGTAGGAAAAAACCATTCTTGCTCACTTGGGCTGATCTGGATGTATAACAACGTAACACGAAGACACCAGCTACCACCACTTATTGGACTTCTCTTTTTTGTTGTTGACTGACTTCCTGAAAAGCGTTTTATTTTATTTTTATATATTTATTTTTACTAATGCGCAGTACAAGTTGAATGAGACACGGCTTTGGTCATTTAACTGTAGGCTAATTGGACTGTGAAAGAAAACACAATGGGCTGTCTTGAAGAAGCAGTATGAACTCCATACCGTACATCCCTGGAGATATTATTGATCAGATAATCAGGCCAATTTTTATTGCCTTTAGTGATTGCATTTTGAAAGTATTTTCCCCCCACCACCATCACCATATGGTGATATCACCAAAGTTGTTTCTTTTTCTTCTGTGTTTTTGTGTGCTATACAATACAATGAAAGGTTGATTCTTTTTACATTTTTATAATTTGGACTACTTTAAAAAATGATTATGGAACAGTTAGAAAACATTTTATTGGTTGTAATTTAAGATTCTTATACCTATACAAAGGTGTTGTTGTGATTAAGCCTCTTACACTATACCATCAAGTCTGCACCTTTTCATACATACAAACAAACAGAATTTAGAAACAAACAAGGAACATCTCTGGGTTTATTTAACAGCCAGGTGGCATGTAGATTTACCTGCATTCCAAAATAAAGATTTTTTTGTGTTGTTTGGAAAAAGTGTGAAATTGTGCATAGTATAAAAGCTTGAGCTTCCAGGCTGTCATCAGAGCATTGAATCCAAATTATTATTTGAATGATGTTTCACATGCATTATTTCCTACTGATGTGGTGGTGAGTCTAATGTGGCTGCAGTGTCAGAGAATATGTATTTATTAATGGTAAATAACAGTCAGACCTAAACTGCTAAGAATCCAAATCCAATTTTTTTAAATAATACTGTCTGTACAATCTTGAAAGCGGCAGCATTTAACAATAACCTTTTTTCCCCTTGAAAACTTCCTGAGACCAGTGATGTTCCGTAAATTTCTGGCATAAAGATCCTAATGGCACAAATGTTTTCAGGGAAAATCGGAATTCATACGTAGATCAGATCCTCAAAACTTTACGTACAATGCATGCATAAGACAAATTCAGCCTTTACCAAGGTTCCTTTAATAAAATTAGCTTTTTATCTTAAAAAGCGAAGAATGAAACAAAACATTAAAATATATATAGGGTCTTCTGTTAATCAGTAGCTTGGTATCGTCTTTCTATTTTGCTGAGTGACGTTTGAGGACGTCTTAAGATCCATCTGAAGACAAATGACACCTCACTTGGGGTATTTGACAAACTGACACTAATTCCTACAGTGTCCAGCTCAGCTTATCAAATACACTAAGTGAGGGGCCTGTTCTATAAGATGAACCTGTTGAATAAATAAACAAACAGGAACATTTTAGACACCGCACTCACAATAGGATTTCATTCCACATTATTGTATAATCATGAAATGTTATGAGGTAGATGACATTTTGTTACCTGAGTAATGATATTCACTGGTGATAAGATGTGTTTCCCTGTGCAATGCTGCACCTGCTCCCGCTTTCTCTCCCTCCACCCCCGGGTCATGGTGGTGATACTGTGTATCTGACAAAATGTTTGACAATTGAGCTCCTACGTGACAAAGAGGAAGTCAAAATAAGGAAGATAAGTGCAAAGCTATCGTGCAGGAAATGTGTGGAAATGAAGTGTCAACATGTCATGGTTGTGAAATGCTATGTTGTGTGATAATGGTTTGCTGAGAGAAGTCCTGAGTCTGTTTTGTAATATTAAATTCATTTTAACAGTATTTATTCCAACTTTCTCCTCATGGGAAGTTTAGGAACCATCAATAACTTCCTGCATAGGCGACATAAGGCAAGGAACAGATTAGGTTTAGTGCTACTGGGAAGTCATTTAGTTTTATACAGTTACATTTTAGCATACAGTTTAAGCCCTAAAGGACTATTGTTATTGCTATTATCATTATGATCATATAATGTTGATGTCGCTAACTTGTTCTAATACGGAGTTGTCTCTTCCTGTTTAAAGACAAGCTGTATCATTTGATCTCTACTGCTGACTTTGCAGCAACAGCTGTCAGTATTCATGCAAAGAGAAGTGACCAGGGATCCTGGAAATAGCAATAGCACCAGGAGGCAGCATTCATTCATTAAACAAAGACCAGCCATTTGTTGTAGTTTGTACCCCTGTGTTGAGGCATTACACATGAAACCTACATACTATATTTTCTATGCATTTGATTTCAGTAGAATCTCCTCGTCTGATACTGAAACAACTGACTAATAGTTTGCCGTCACTCTACTTCTCTTTTACAACAAGACTATACTTGCAGGTTTTATTGGTAATACTTACGATTGAACACAAACTTGAGGAGATAATTAGTAGCTAATCAGGAAACAAGCAAGAAGAAATCAGGAATGCTGCTGTCTAATGCAGAGTTAATAAGTAGCTGTGAATCCACTTGTACATCAGGTGCTGAATGGTGCTTAATCACTAACTAATCATTAACCACTAACGTTAAGCATTTATCATTACCCATTTATTAGTTGGGGCATCATAATGAGGTGGCCTACCTGTAAGCATCCTTGAGCAAGATGCCTAACCCCTATCTGTTCCATGTAATAGCAGCATGTCTTTGTAAGTCACTTTGGATAGAAGCGTCTGCTAAATGACCTAATTGTAACCTAATTGTACTAGGCAGAGGTGTGCCCGCCTCAGTTGAGCTCTCCTGGGCCAGCGAGAGCTGAGCTGGACGCTCTGTAACCTGGAGCTCCAGAAATGAACACTGTGGCCCTACTGGGAGCACATCTGCCTCAGGTAAGGTGTCCTGGGCCTGGGCCAAGGAGAGCTGGGCTGGTCCATTGAGAGAGGTTTGGGTGCCCTGGAGCTTGGTTGTGATCTGAGATCAGATACATTCGCAGTGTGGAAGAAATAAGTACAGTATACAGTATATACACACAGTGGGGGTCAAAAGTCTGAGTCCGTTACCAATATCTTGTTTTCAAACCTAACTATTTTGTTTCCATATTAATTCCTTTAACTTTAACTCCGGTTACAGTAATATTAAACACAGGAGTGAGAATGAGTGGTATTGGGAGGGTATTTTTTAGTTCAAATTGGTAAGCCTTTTTTGGGGTGTTATGACAGTTGAGTGGCAAGTAGGCAGTTATTTCTGCCTAAGTCCCATTTCAACATCTATTTCAAGTCAATACCACAAATATAGGGGAAGTTAAAGATAAAAAACGTTACCTCCCTTTTCATGTTAAGAAAACCATGCTACAACAATTAACTGCCTGTGGGTAGGCTATACGGGTACACCCACTGAGCCAAACATTACCTAAAATTGCATCATAATCATAGAATCTTCAGGAAAGCCAGAAATATACAATCTTAATATCTGGATTTATATAGTTGCTGTTGAGCACTGACATGCATTTTTAGTCTGAATGCAGGGGTCAAGTGGCGCAATCAGTGAAACCTGCTCATTGAATCAAGCAAGTAATTTCTACACACACAGAAATCACTGGTTCTCTGTGGAGGCCCTAAGCCAATTATCTCGACTTTAAACCCTTGTCCTGCTGTGGCCTCCAAGAATGCCCCTTTTACTCAAATACTGTATTTATAAGCTTAAGAATTTGTGTTAGCGCCTTGAATCCTTTGAATCTTTAACTGCTAACTTTATTTTTAATCCTTGAATCCTATTAGTATTATATTGTTGTTGTTGTATGGAGTCTAGCATTATTCTCGTGTATTTAATTTAATCCTATAGTCATTTATATATATCCAAAGTGCAGAATGGAGATTAATGCTAAGAAAACTAAGTGTGGAGTGCCACCTAGTGGATATTTATTGTGCTACAACAACTTGTAAAATTCCTCTTTTAGCCATGTACCAGACTATTACTCAGATTGACATGCTTGTTTTAGCAATGTGGTACAAATCGATGGGTTTGTTTGTCCGAGTTCAGTAAGTAGTCTGTGGGTTGTACAGTCAAGATCCCTTCTTGGTGACATTTGAATACTGTACTAAAAAATAATCGAGGGAGTATATATCAACAGAAAAAAGGGAGAAATTAGTAGCAACAAAACTCAAATATTATTTTGCTTAGTGTATTCCTTCTATTAACAGGTTGAAATTTATAAAAATGTTCTAGTTCTTTAATTGTATTAGATAGGACCTAATGACCTTTCCTTAGCTGAAATACTAAGGACAGGTAGGAATGTGATATGATTTCTTAAAATGCAACTGAGGCAATTGCAATATATAGCTCTAGTGACTGCCGAAGTCACTGCTCTCTCTTAGTATTGAGGACCACGGAAACCCACACAGGGGATTTCAGTTGGGTTCATTCTCAGGTTGATTTTGGGAAGAGCTAGCTGCAAATTGCACCATTGAAAATACCAATCAGAAAGAAGCTGATAGGAAAATATTGTGAAGATTCTCTTAAGTAATGTTCTCTGAGAAGATGTCTTTTGACAGTTAACATTAATAACCTATGCATCCTACAACCGTATGGTTGAATTTATCCAACTTCATTAAAGTAATAAAAATGTTTTCTTCTGTGCTTTGTACTTTTTTATTTTAGAGGTTGATTTCAATAGTTATAAAAGTTACCCAAATATAAATGTGTAGAATTTTTTAAATTGAATCTAAACCTAGTTATAACATTTTAGGAAGACAATGTACATATTACACCTCATTAAGTCAGTCTTATATTTATTTTATCACAGAAACATGATAAAGAATTGTCCATCAAATCTAAACTAAACACCATGGAAATAAAGCATGATGTCTTATGGAACTTTGCTGTGTCAAGTCAGTTATTGAATTTTATTCAGGATATTTCACAAAATAAAAAAAGAATTAAAACTCAAGTGTAGCTCAAATGTCACATTTATGTAACTCAATTAAATAATCTATAATTATTCCATTCCTAAAAAATAAAGTTAGCAGTTAAAGCATTAATTTCCTGCCAGTGAAAACGAGATGTTTTGCCTGTAGATAAAAATAGCAATACTGACAGTGAACTAATTTGAAGCAAGGCCTCTGCATTGATTTGTTTTGTTTACCTAATACCTAATTCATAATGGCAGTACATGAATGAAAAGAGAACTTAAAATTTAATGAAATTAAAAGGAAGTCAAGCAGATTGTAAGAAGACAAATGGTCCACGCAAGCACACCAGTCATTTTACAGTACATGTATTTGTTGATATTGCTTGACATTGCATTACAGAAGAAACATATTCATTATTGTCTAGAAGGAAAGCCATGGTTGGAGATACACAGCAGAAAAAGATCTTGCAGTCACTTTTTATTTTCAAATTCTGTATCAAATCATGTTACATAAATGTGACATAAATATGTAATGAAATTATAAATGCTTATTTCATGTATCATGAAATAATATGGCACACGCCTGTTTAAAATATGCTACAAAAACCCATCGTGGGTATCACTCAAATACTGCTGGTCCCTTTTCTACCAGTAGATAACATGTTAAACAACCAAAACATGTTATCCAATTTTCCACTTGTAATTTTATCTCTGGTAGCCTTTTAATTTTTGCGAATGTGATCCATTTTGGCATAACGAAACTCTAGCTTGAGAATAAGGCAAGATTGCAGTGTTGGCGTTAAAGGCCTCGGTGCGAGGGATTTGACAATGCTTGAAGGATCCATCACATACATTCAAACTCATCTATGCGCTGTTTGGTGTTGCCCGAACGAATCTGTCGGAGGGTCTTGTACTTGTCCCGTCCTGCGCGCACGTTATCTGCATGGATCATGTCGTTTGCGGTTTTCTTGGTCTCGTCCCGAGCATTTGCCAGCTCTGAGCTTAAAGCCTGGCGTTACAGGGAACAGAGCGGTTAGTATTAAATCAAAAGCCACAACTAACAAACACAATCTGCAAATATATACGTAGGCCTAATAATATTACATAGTATTGTATTTTTTTTCTTTCATTGAATAATTTTACCTTACTGAAAGGTTTGATTTTTAAGAGCAAGCTAATATACAAAGACATTTTTTACAAGGGTGCCAATGATGATGTTATCAACCTGACTCTCTTTCATCCATAACAAGTACATTTATGGGCAGTTAATCACTCTGTTTGTTGTAGTTGATCATAAATACTCACCATTAGATGTTTCTGCACACGTTCGTTCTTCTCAGCCTCGGTCATGCGCTCCTCCTCGCTGCGGTCCATGTAGGTGCCTGCAACTGTGAACTCAGCGCTGGCCTCAGCGCTGCTCTCGTCATTTTCATCATGCTCGTCCTCTGCGTTCACTGGCTCCTGTGCATGAGATGCCATCACTTTGTTCTTCAGCTGGTCTTTGGTCTTCTCCAGGTCGTCCTGTACCATGGCAGCCTGCGGGAACACACCATGTTAAGTCACAGGCCGCTCATTCATAAAGAACAAAGAGACGAAAGCCTTTAACCGTAGTGTTGGAGCCATTCAATAAATAGTAGTGAGGTCCTGCCACTAGGTGGCAGTAGTCAGTATTAATTAGACCCAAGTGGTTGTGCTTTTCTTTTTTGTGCCAGAATGCTAATGGAAGATGACATTTACTTGGGTGTTTCTCAAAGTCAAGGATACTTCCTATGTAGGATGGGTCTTTCCATGTCGGGTCTTTCAGAGGTTAGGCAAGACTCCTTCCAAGCATTCGGAGAACACATAATGGGACAGTCTTGTGAGTATGCAGATATGCGTCATTAAAAAGGTCCTGCCCTTAATTCCTCTCGTATGTGCACATAGGATCCTTGAAAATTCTCTGATGAAATTCAAAATATCCTAGACATCGGAACAGTCCTTCGGCGGGATTCTGTTAAAGATCCTTCCTTGACTACAAGAAACACCCATTCAGTTTTTTTAACCACCCAGCTGCTCCGCACACAAACACGTTTGATTTAATTGTATGATTTATTTGAACACTGAAATATAGCTTTCTTAAGCCTACACTTGTTATACACTCTTAGTCCTTTTATTCATTCATGCATTCGTTCACACACACACAAAGCTAAAATTAAGAATTCTTAAAAAGGTGCTGTAGATAGAATTAAAGAGCTGTAAGATAGGGCCCTTGGTGTCTACAGTAGGGTTGGGCGATAGGTCAGAATGTTCCTATAGACAACCGTCACTACTTCAATCAGCGATTGCTGATGTATTCTTGGGGGTGGATGGTCCAACTAATATAGCAGGTGTGAAATTGAGGAAAAGGACCAAAATACCAAAAGAGGTGGTCTTCGGTTCGCTTTTTGGATGGTTGAGACTTTTAGACCAATTACAGGAAGTAGCACAGTGCACAACGTGTCATACTCTCGCTCTTCATTGACTTTGTATTGCTTAAAGGTGCCTCCTCATCACTTTCGTCTGATAGCAAAAAACGGAAAAAACTAAAAGCTGCTGTGTGACGGGAATGCACTACCAACAAGATTAATAACCCAGAACTAATATTTTGATAAGCTGTTGAACAGAAACAATAGCCTTTATTAAGGAGACAATAGTGGATACAGGCCACAACGACAGAGTGCAATGTGTCGTATTATTAATATTATTATTATTATTATTAGGCTACTCTGAAAACTATGCCAACTGGAGAGGAACACAATTTGTGCCACAATATGCTAAATTTCTTTACCTAGCTACCTAACATTTGATATTTCACCATGTCAAAGGATTATTATACAAAGTTTTCCCATTCTTCCTGCTGATGACTCGCGGCTTATTTTCTTTATCCACATAGGAGGATGCCCGCCCTTGAGCTCTAATCAGTCAGAGCTTCCCCCAAAACACGCTGCCACACAAAGCACTTTTTTCCCCAAGAGAAGTTATTTGGTTAGCCGAAAATCAAGGCAGGAATGGTATGCTTGTAATTTACTGCTCCATTTCACAAGGGTTCACTACTACAAACTGGTACAATACATGTCCGAAACAAGGAGATACTCTCCTTAGATGGCACTACACATTTCTACTTTTACTGTAGCATAGCTTTTAGCCCAGCCTGACTGACATGCATGCATGCACACACACAAACCGTCACGCAACTGCTTACCACTGACATACCAAGAAAGTACTCTTGCTTCTAATGTTGAGATGTAATGTACTTATATTACAATGAGTATTTGTTTCACTGAAGGTGCCCCAGCAGCCCCAACCATACCAAAGCTCCACACTCCTCTTTCTCCTACATACCCTTCTCTACCCCTCCACCAGTGAGCTGGGCCTCTGGGAGGCGCCATAACATAACCAGGGAGCATCCCTTTAATGTCAATCTGTTATAGATTATAGTATAATAAACCAAAAAGTAGGTCATATCAAACCTTCTGTTGCCACTCTACGGCCTCCTCCTCCTTCTTCTTCTTGGCATCCTCCAGTAGAGAAATCTTGGAGGTCAGATCTGCCAACTCTGTGGCCTGTGGGAAAGACGCTTTCTTTTGATTTTCTTCACAGCAAACCTGGACTTTTGTACACTTACAGTTCTCATAATTAGTTACATTTACAGTTTTTTTTTATAAAGAATGTATCATCTGTTGTTGGTCGGTTAAAGGTCCGCTATTGTAAAATTAAATTTTCACCAGTTGTTTTGTCTGAAGGGACCTGAAAGGGCTGCACTAATTTGGAAATCAGTCATTTAGCCAAAATTCCAAAATAGAGCATAATGTAAAGCAATCTGCCACATTTGGCCCCAGGTGTAAAATCATCTCTGGATTGTAACCAATCGTCTCTGACCTATCCTCTCATTCCCATTCAGACAGACACTCAAGTTAGGGCACATTTAAAAAATGCAACATCCACTGAAATGGAATGTGATGGGAGAAAGTTCTGTCCAAATTGACAGTTGACAGAACATAGAATGATATGGGCCTTTAAGGTACCAGGTGTTCCTGGTTCTTCATCTGGTTCTCAGACTGATGAAGCAGAGCCATCTTGGCGTCCTCAGCGCTCTTGAGATCATTCTCTAGACGTTCTGCTTCAGTCTGAGCACGTTTTCTCTCCTGATCCAGCTCCAAAGCCCGTTGTGTCTGCTCCTCCAACTCTACACATTGACAGACAGATGCACAGCAGGCCTCAGTCATCAAGGTGGTCATCACACATTCATAGAGATGCTACACCCGTGTGCTTGCTTTCTTATCAAAGGTGACAGTAGTGGAATACATGTTCGATATGGCCAGACCAAAAAAAACCTAAACATAAAGCTTAGTTAGGCTCCTGTCCCTTAGCATGTCAAATGTCATAACTGTGGTACAAACAGGTCAAGAGATATAAATGTGTATGCATAGCACCACCTTGTGGTCAGTTTTGAATGAGTGGCGAGTCCTTACAGCTTCATGTGTACAATATTAAATGGCAAAGTTTGGTCCAAATGGGATGCACACAGACACACACCTGCCCTAAGTTAACCCACCTTGTTGGGCTTTTTTTGTCTGCTCTTCAATCTGTTTTAACCGTTCCATTAGATCTTCCTTTTCCTTCTCGATTTTCTCCTTCTCTTTTTCTGCAACTTCTCTCTTTCGCTTCTCGTTCTCCAACAACGCCCTGTTACAAACACAGACCGTATTACTGTAAGTAGCGGGCACATGGGGCATATATTTTTTACAGCTAGTTTAAATGACACTTGGTAAGACGTTTCCTATTTTCCTTTGTAAACAATACAGATTGGATTTAAATGCAAGGTTTACCGTTAGACCGGAATCAAGTGACAAAGTGCTCATGACACTTACCTTTCCATCTTCTTGTGGTTTTTCTCCTCGCGGGCCTGAGCCTTCATCTGTTGAACCTCAATGGTGTCCGGTTTGCGCCGGCGCATGTACAGCTCGTGGTTTCCCATGCATAGTGCCAGAATGCGCTTATTAATGCGCAGTCTTGGAGCATAGAATACAAAGTCCTTAAACAACAACAGGGAAAGTTCATCAGAAGGATTGCATATACAATGAAATTAATGAAATTAAAATGTTGTGTAACGTAGGCAAATTAATTTACAGCGTGGGTATTACTAGAGGTAACATACTGGGGCTTTCTTGTCAATGGGTTTAATGACAAACTTCTTGTCATTGAAGGAAATATTTCTGATTTCACTCCAAGGAAATCCGATTTTTGGGGTCATTCTGTTGAGAAAAATACAAAAGGTCAGGGTGAAAAGCTTTATATATGAATAGATATTAATAGATTAAACATGACCATCTTTTCAACTACATCCGTTCAAAGATAGGTTTGTAGACCCATTGGGGATATTTATTTATTTACATACATATTTATTTGTCCATCTTAACAATTTTAACCAAGCAAAGCCTTGATTGCAGTATGGCAGGCAGGTATATAAGGCAAATATCTTGAGGCTTTTATACTATGACATTATTGTGGAGTCACTGACTTGTCATTCTGCTCATAAATGTTGAGTCCCAAGGCGTCGACTCCCAGCCAAAGGTCTGATCCTTTTTTATTCTTGATGCTGAAGTAGTTGACTCCATACATCTCTAGGTCTTGAGCAATCTTTAGATACTCCATCATGGATTCCTCCCTGTGTGTGTGAAGAACAATTTAGGGCTTACATCTAATACATATAATAATAACTGTGTGTGTGCGTGTATAGTGTATACCTCAGCATGCCTTTGTGTTCCTCGTGCCACACCTGAATCCTCTCCTCCCACTGCTCCTTGGACAGCTTGTGCTGGTCCAACACTCTGACAACACAAGGCAATAAGGAGCCGCGTGTCATAGAGCAAGAAGCTTAGAAATATCTAAGGAACGTTTTACATTTAAAAAGATGCGTTAAAAAGTGAAATCATATGTACTTAACCTATCCTATCCTACCTCTGGGGGAGCAGATTTTCGCTAGATAGGTATCCTGGTGAATGGACGTCCTTGTTGTAGTCTGCATACTTGGCCTGCACTGCATAGGAGGCCAGGAGGACGGCTGTCTCTGGAGGACAGTAGATGTCGTCGTTTAGGATCCCCTCCTTCACTTGCAGGAAGAAGAGCCGCTGCGTGGCCTCCTGGATCAGCTCCTCGGAAACGTCCTCGGGGAAGAACTTGGCACGGAACTTAAAGAGGAGTGGGCTTTCCTTCCTCACGTCCTGGGCCGTTACCTAGAGTGAAGACGGGAGGAAACGCTTTTTTCACAGTGCAGTAGGCAACTTTGGTGAGGGAGACATCATTTGACCTTTCAATCAAAGGACCCACCTTTTTATTGAGTTTAAGCCATGTAGAGAAACCCTTTGTGTCTTGGTACTGGAGTCCAAAGTACCACACCTCCCGCAGCCCAATTGTCTTGACAACCTTTAAATAACACACGGAAACAAGTGGAAATCCAACCTCAGACTGATTTTCCACTTTGACGGAAGCTAGATGCACATTATTAATATGATGAATATCTGCTCAACTGAAAACCTCGCCTAAAAACCTGAAATTGTTTAAGAGTGACTGAATAAAAAAAAAAATTAAGTAGAATTTAAGTACTTTTTCTAAAATGGATTGAATGAAAATACAATTCTACTGTACACTTCTTAATGGAAACAAATGTCCAAATTGTAACTGAGGATATTTGCAAGCTAAGGTTACTGAAATAGGAGAGGTATTGGAGGTTTTTATCTGACAGCAGTGATTCATAAATGAAAGTTCAGATAGCTGACTGACCAAGGCGTTTCCACATACCTGATCAAAGAGTTGCTTTCCTGTTGTATTGGGCTGAATGGCAAACTCCAGCTCTGCATCCATAGTGGTTACTCTCACACTAATCTGTAGAAGAGAAACAAGCAGAAAATGAGCAAAATCAAAGATATACTTATTGGAAAGTTTGGACACTCAGCCGCCATCTTAACACCCATGGGCAGTTAACACCTTCGGGCAATTTATACTTCTACTACGCATGTGAAAGGTTAGTGCAACCACAAGACTAGCTTAATAGGTTTCCCGATTGACTGTTATAAAGCAGACGATCGGCTCTTTGGGGGGAGGGGCGTGATATGTGCATATAACCGCCATATTTGGCGTTACGGGCTTCTCCCATAGAGTGTTTTTCAGGATTCTTCAAGTGGTCTGTCTCTTCTATATAATGTCTCTGGCAAGACCTACTACAGTAAACAAGAGGGGTCTAATCAACATGAATGAAAATATTAGAAATGAATACTGTGTATCACAATTATTATAGACCATTAATGTCACGCCCACGGACATAGTACTGACTCTTATGTCAGTACTATGTCGATATGTATTTATGTTGTCAAAAGGCACCAATATGTAATATTAAATCTATTCCTCTTGTGTGTATGGGCTCACTACTGTGTATGGACAGAGTTGTGGTTTGGCCCTAGGCCTAATAGGGGAAGTAGTGCACGTGCATTGACATGCAGTGCACCCCTTTTACTAGGAGAACTTTAAATGAATAAGAACAATGTGCGTTAGGTGAAAAGGCTCCAATATATGGAATAACCCAGATGTGTCCTACCGTCTCCTGCCACACATAGAGTGCAAGAAATGTGACAGTGTTACTGTGCCTCTCTGTTGAACTTATCTACAGGAAGTAGGCACTTCCTCTGGTGGCTGAGACCTGCACTGCTAACCATTGGGCTCTCTTGAGAGTAGGCTACATCCTGTCATGTAGGCCTATCAGGCAACCTGTAGTTTTCTCAACTTGCTCCAGTAGAAGTGTACGTTTGAAAGGAAGTTCAAAGTGTAGGTAGCACATTTATTTGTGTGCTATTATTCTACATGCTGGACTATAGTTGTATATTTATATTAAAGCCACATAGGATAACTTCTTCTGGCATAACATTAACCTTTAATGGCAATTAGTATTGGAAATGGTCTCACCATGCTCCAGTGAAACCAACCTTACGTGAGGCTCTACCTTGGTCTGGGTAGTACTGTGGCTGGAAAAAGACTGGTGCCCAGAGAGTGATGCATTATGTGTCAGGAGGAGAATTGGTATAGTAGCAGCACTGCTCTTTACCTCTCTACCGCCATGGAAAAACCTAGCCTGCACCTAAAGTGATTTCAGCCACTATAAAGAAAAAAGACCACTTGCAGGCTTCAGTAAGGACATACTGTATTGTAAGCTCTGCCAGCCTCTCAATAGTCCTATTTTCGGCACTTCCCCTACACCTTAAAACGTCTACCAGGAAATGGAGTAAAGAAAAATCAGTGTTTATGTACTGTATATTTCTATAGGCAGCTACAGGTTTGCTGTTGTTTTATTGTTTTATTTAAATGCTTAACCCCTTATGTCCCTCCATCATCACCCAGAGATTCATTTAATAAAACGGATAAACACTTTTCATGTTCTCTGTCCACTCACGAGATGCCAAAAACATTAGCATGCCTGTCTGTTGGGAAATAACTGTGCAGGCTGAGGCCCACGCCTGCCCTGTCCCACAATGGCATGCATTATTTCCCAGTTGTGAGGCTGATTAGAGCTGCGTTCTTTCCCCATTCGTGTCAGCAGGACCCCCGTTCGCTGCGCGGGTCACTAAGACACTAAACTTAGAGCCCGGCTACTTCCTGTTATCACTAGAGGCACACTGTGGGGAGTGAAGTTTGAGGATGCCGCATCGTGACGGTACACTGAACTTCCGCACTGAAGTGAAAAGGTCGCCGTTACCACATTGAAAAATATCTTTTAACTCCTTTGTTTTCCAGTTTAATTTAATACACAAATTAAAAAGGTAATACACACACACACACACACACACACACACACGAGTAAGACTACATGTAATGGAACTCTGACACACCTGTTATGTGATGTGCAATTTTTGTTTGTTTACGCCATTATTCTATCTGCTGAGAGATGGGTTTTTGACCACCACAATAAGGCCGGCTGTTAACATGAGTGATACGGCTATTTTGGCATGAATAGGGAACTAGGAGGATCTGACATTTTCTGGCTGAAAAGGGTGTGTCTCACATGGCCTGAGCCAAGAAACACTTAACACACTATTATTAGCACTAGCACCAGAAAACACGGCTTCACCCGTGTGTTGTCGGAATATTTCCATTGCTTTTACACGTAGCAGAACCTAAGCTCAAACATGGGCCATGACTTCTTCTGTGGACATTTTGTTTTGTTTTTTACAGTATATAGGTTACTTGAATGCACTATTCATCAATATGCACACACACAATTAGCTAAATCATATAATTTTTTGCTATATTTTTCTTTTCTTTGGTAAGTAAGGCAGAAGGGAAGATTTTTGGCTATTTTCAGGAAGAATTCAATTGTGATTAATGTTCATCATGGGTAATGACAAGTAAATCTTAGGGTGCGGATGAAGATCCCTATGGTTATCCATTTCTGTCAATAAAAGGAGCATGATACAGTGTGTGGGCCTACTATTGGACTTTCCTGGTGACCCTGTTACATGAGATGTGTGTGTCCATCAGTTTCATGTCTCATGTTGTTCTAATGTGAGCTGCTGGTCCCCTGCCTGATGACAAGGAATGACGCAGCGCTTTCCCTATAGGAGAACCCATGGCTGTCAACTTAACTCATCCATGGCAAATCTCTCTGACGAATAAACACACGTCCATCTGTGCATGCCAGTCCCTTAATTTATACATATATAGTGGCGCACATTGGATTGTAATGTGAAACCAACCAGACTGAAATGAAAAAGGTAGAATTGTAACAAATAACCGAACTCTGGTGTTCCCTATATCATGTTTCATGTAAGGGAATATGTGAGTGTGTATGTGTGCCTAGTACTATGGTGGCTTATGAGGCTTCTCACGTGATACAGGGAAGTTATACAAGGCAGAATACCATCAGATAATATTGACATCTGTGCCTTTCTGGAAACCACATGGATTACAGAGAATATCAAATATCAGTGAGCTCGCATACACGCAATCAAAGTCAGGCAACTCAACGTTGAGAATCAAGTGCCACTGCTATGAGGAAGATGAGGAGTATACAGATATAACAAGGCTGGGGAGAGACAGAGAGCACATTGAGTTGAATTCAGCTTTCCGGGTGAAATGAAAAGAAAAATGTGAGTCATATGCAGGCACAACCAAAGCACTTGAATGTTCATATACAACATAATGACACACAAAGCTGTTGTCGCATATTGTATCCTATACAAAAGATAACCCTTTAAAACATAACTTTGTTTCAAAAAATTTCTACGCTAAAAGACTGTTGCTAAAAGATTGTTTTAAAAAAGTAGCAAAGTACTTACTTTTGGATTTTCACGCTATTTTGTAGAACTTCCAAAACAGAAAACATTTGTGTATGCATGTAAAGACCTAGAGTCTCTGCTGTTTGCCTCTCCAGCACTAGCTTACAAACTCTTAATCTTCTGAGCTATGTGCACTACAGAGTTAATCCCCTGCATGCATACCTCTGTGATTTATAGTTTACCATTTCTACTTTGTTAGAAGTTTTGTGTTTCCAACAACAAAAATATATTCTTCATGATGTCCACATATTGGGATACTTTTGTAAGTTACTGTATGGAGTTTATGTTGTGTAAATTTGTACGGTATTAACATTATAATTTCGATTAGTCACCTACTGGAACGGGCCCTTTTTTTTTTTACAACATGGTGTCTTTAAAATATATTTTAAGAACCAAATACAAAAGGGAAATATTTGTATTTTTTCATTGTTAAAATCAAATCTTTTAAAATCTTTACTTAAGAAAAAAAAGAATACATATATAATAAATATATAGAGAGAGAGAGTCCAGAAAAGGGCATTTTAAGCATCTGAAAGACAACTGGGCCCTAAACAGAGGCTAGGTTACAGCAATACTACTGTAAGTGCTCTTACTGTGCTCAGGACCATGCTGGGTTGTGCAGGGAGGGGAACAGCTAAAATATGATGTTGAAACTCCATATAAGGCTGTCGGCTAGGAAACTACCAGAAAGGAACTGATGTAATTGCAGAAACCTTGAGTCACAACATGACTTCCTTGGGAATCTGAAGCAACGCCAAGAAAATTCCAGCCAAGCACAGTTTTGAATACTACATGTTCTTGGAAAAACACAGAGGTTGTTACAGTTTAGTTCTAAAATGTTCTTAATTTTTAGTTTTTAATATTGTATACTTTGGAAGCGTTCTGTTTGAAGCGTACTGCGTTAATATTAGTGGACATGAAGAGAATGAGCAGTGGATATGGGTACAGATAAGGTGTAGCTAAATGGATTTTCCATACTCACTATATGTATGTACCAGCATTATTATTAATTCATGATTTTATAGGTTTTCAAAATTTTAGTATCCTCTATGCACTCACACACATCTACTACCTCTATATTCCCTCTAGAGCTGACATTCATCATTATCCCCTGTCGTGTTGAGCTGCTCGGTGCATAAGGCTCACTGTATTAACAAGCTAAACACTAAACTGGTTTTTAGGGTGCTGTGGTTAGATACAAAAAGACTGCTTTTACATCACTGACAGGATGTATGTACTGCTTGCTGTGTAGTAGTTACGTCAGGGGGCAAAATTCCACTTCACATTTAATTGGTTTATGCTAATATTGGGGGGGGGGGTTACAAATAATGTATCTAAGTCTGGATTCCACCATATCCCACAATCCCATTGTCCCTGCTTAGCTTCCACTCGATTCTTGGGTTGTTATTTGGTTGCAAACAAACGAAGGCCATCCGTTGCCCTTCCCCTACAGTTTCCATATGTGTATGTGCTGAATGTGCTTGTCAAGCCGCTTCTTCTCTTCTTCTTCCTTCCTATGTACAGTATTAGCGAATGTGTTTCACTTAGTTTTGTATATGCTTCAGTGTTGAACACTTTGGCGCAAGGACTGCAACTGGTTGAAAGTATGACAGAACAAAATCAGTCTGCATAAATTAAAACAAGCAAACAACATAATACTCAAACTGGCGTCTATCTATCTATCTATATTGTTTTTCTTTTCATTGCTTGCATGCAGCCATAATCTCCACCACTCCATTCTCCAGCTCCCACTGGATTACGCCTCTCACCCTATTTTCTGGGCCCATCTCCGCCTCGCTCACAAGCTCTGGCAATCTTTTGATGCCCAAAACGTCAAAAGTAATTAGTTTTATGACACAAAATATAGTCGAGTTGCTCCTCTACTATCAAAAGCAAGAGCTCAGTGTCCATAATACTGTAGTTTTGGACACTAAGACATCGCTCTGACTCCACATCCTAGTACAGCGAAAACGTCAAAGAAAGATGTGTATGGCCATTTGTAATGTAAAACCAGGAGGGGATGATTCAGCTGAACGAACAGCGGTTACACAGTGGTGGACGGCACCAGCATGTGAAGCTCCAACAGACACCTTTTGACCTTTTTGCGATAGATGAACTTTTTTTTTTTTAACTAATTTAAATGCTTTATCACAAAGTGACTTTTAGAGTAGCTGATTGGTGAAAGAATAAAGAAAGAAAATATAGCCACATTATGGGAAATTGTTGCAGCATTAACATTACAGACTTCAAAATAGACATTTTGGGTAAGTTACAGAGTGTTTTTTTTCCAATTTAGTTTATTTCCAATTTAATAAATGGAGTCCCGGAAGCAGAGATTGCAAGAATTCTAAACTGTATCGTTTGCTAAGATTTTGGTTACAATCAATTGCTACAATTGTAAAAGGCAGGAAATTTAGGTCCAGGTCTAACTCACAGAATTCCCCTTTAACTGTGATGGAAATGGTGTTAACTACATCTTATTAATTTCATATAGAGGCTACTTGTTAGTCTGGATACAGTAAGACACTGTCACATCTGCTTTTCTCATGCCTATTACATCTGGTTGCAGCTCAAATTAATTTGGTTCTCTAACCAGCAGTCTTTATATTAGGCGTATTCCCTCTCCACATTAGCCAAATGAAAAGGACAGCAATAGTCAATATATTAGTTATAAGTATTTAATTCCTTTAGCTATGAAGGAAGGCTCTAATATAAATGTTTCTTTCAATATGAATAATAACTGTTTTTATGAGTAATATGCCTAGTTGTATTGTATAAATAAACATAAGCAGCAATTGCAAGCTATGAAGTGTTTATAACTAATTAATCATTGACATTATTTTAAGAATAAAAGGCCTAACATAATCACAACTATATTGTCAGAGAAAAAAAACAATGTGGGTATGTATTACGAAGCAAGATTACATGATTAAATAGCTATGTCTTATTTCATTTATTTCACACCATTCCTCCTCAAAGTTGTTTTGTAAAGTTCTGTAGACTACATTTGATGCTGGGATTTATAGATTATTCACGCGGAACAAGCTGGATAATCTTGCTCTACACATCTAGTCACTGCACTAGGCAAAGTAGCCTAATCATCCAATTTCAATTTTTACATACTCTTATATAGACTATACATATGATAATAATATTACTTTCTAAGCACCTTGGTATTATCAATATAAAATAAATCTAGAAATAATCAGAGAGTGGAGAATCTGAGATGTATAAATGGTGTTAAGGTTGAGCTTCCTGCAATGACCACAGATGGCAGGGTGATTTAAAGATGAATAGTGTTTGCCTGAACTTTGACCTCCCGGGACCTTCATAGTAGGCTACGGCTCTCAGCTCCAAACCAGAAACCGTACCACCACTCCTTTCAAATCCTGTTTTGTCAAAGCCAGTCATGGTTTCATTCTTTGTAAATAATGGTTTATAAAGCATATTGCAGTATAACTGTATGAGTAATTAGCATTGATCAATCAATCAATCAATAAATCAATCAATTAAAAAATATTTAAATCCATCCTTGCTCAAAATTAGGCCTTGCGTAGGTCCAGACTAGGCCACATTTTGATTTCCGTTCAATTAGACCTACTGCTACGGTAATTTCAAATAATTAGTAAGAAACGTGATTACTAATACTAACTATGCCATAGCTGGAAAATAGGCATATATAATCAGAGTATTCAAATACGTAGGCGCAAGTGATCTAATTTGAAGAAAGGAACAGGAACATAAATATTTATTAGCACCGCAAACACGCACGTAGGCTACGCGTGCGTGGCAAGCCCGATGTGGTGATAGATGGAAAGGCTGAAAGATACATACTAAGGGAGAGAGAAGATTTTGAAGCTAAGAAATGTCTAACCAGAATGAATCTTACCGTCTTCGGCATCTTTGATTTGGTCCGGCTCTTTTGTCTATTTAAAAAACTGATAGAAGTAAAGCAATTAACACACGAAAAAACTTTGGCCCATCAGAAAACAACGCGCCAAATAAAAAAACAGTTTGCGGTTAACTGTTAAAGCTGAGCTGTGAACCGTTATCCACCATGAAAGGAGAACTTTACGCGCTTGCTTTTACTTTGTTTCGCCTGAAAGTGAAAAGGACTGACGCTTCATTTCCGGTTAACGGTATTGAGACTATAAAACCACACCCAACGACAGAAGCTGGGAAGTGAGTTTTCAAAAAGACTCCGCCTGCAGCATCATCCTCGGCTGCTTGTGGGCAAAATTAAAACGTACCTAAACGAGGTAATCTGCTATACCGAAAAATGAAAATTCCTCGTAGAACAATGTGTCCTGATATAAATTGATGTTGGTTTGTCCACACAACTGAACGCGCTGTAGGCTACATCTCGAGTGCGGTTTGCGATAACAAAAACGATTTCACAGCTGATCCGCGTTCGACAACATGCTACAGTGATTAAACTGATGTGATACTCTCATGTCGAAAGTTGTTTGAAAGTTTCAACCTTCTTGGTCAGTTGATATTATTCAACCACTCCAAAGTGCTGTTTGTAGGCCTACAAACATTATTCAGTTGCATGAGAGTTCTCAACTTCATAGCCTAATGAAAATCATTCGGAACCTATCTAGTTCTCTCACACATGCTTAATGAATTGGGACTACAACGGACCCCCACCACGCGTTTGGATAGGACTGTGATGTAGGCTACATAGTGCAGAACATGTATCATGTGTCAAAGAATCAGTGTATCAAAGCATTTGGCTACTGAGATATACAAAAATTATGAAAACTGTTACAACTGATCCAGATCTCTCTACGCCTCCATTGACGAAGGCATTTTAATCAATATCCTACATCTGTTTGAACCATACAGTCTATGGTTTTAACTAGATTGTGTGCATTAAGGTATGGACAGATCTGCTGAAAGACAATAACTAAAATATTTTAAATAAAATAAGTGTAAGACCCCCGACTCTTTAGTAGGACCGGTTTTATCTGTCAGACATTGGAAAAAGAAAAATCGGCTTCAGATTGACGTCTTCTTACGTTGTTTTTTGTAACATTTCTATACCCCATCCATTTTTACCTGGATGGGGTAGCCTATAGCCTATGTCAGCGTATAGGCCTACAGTTCGTATCCTGTCTGTTATTGTTTTTGCAGGGTCTTGCAGGGCATTTTTTTTTTTGCCCTTTGAGAGATTAATTTATTTTAATAGCATGTTGTAATATAAGCAAGACAGTCTATCACAGTAAATAACACATATTGCTTTCAGTCTTTCTTAACGTTACATGTAACCCGAAGTTCGTATAAACAGATATATTCATATTAGGTTCAAGGTTAACAACATGCAAATGTATTGTAGTGTTTGTTGGACCAATATAGCATAATCGTTAAGACATGATGACCTGAACACAGCTGCCCTCATCCAATCACAAACTTTATGCTGGAGCAGGTTTTTCTGATTTGCCATTTTTGAAGGCTGCAAGTGTGGTGGCCAGCTGTACAGTGCGATAAACAGCTGTGCAGAGTAAACTTCACTCCCCGATACCATAAGAGACGTACTAGCGAGTAGTGACAGACGCTTGAGCCCATCGAGTTTTAGCGTTACCAAGCACAAGCACAATGTACCCATATTGACCAGAAGGCGGCACTACAGTAAACTGACTGCTTAAACATAATGTTTCAAGCAACAGCCATTTCAATAGTCTGCTAGCACCTGTGTTTTAAAAATCAATGTAAAAGGTTTGTTGTTCTGATTAGTTAAAGGTGGTCCAATCAATTGCTAATGTTTAGACTGACACCTTTTGGCACCTATTGATATGCAGAGCAGAACAAATCGTGGAGCAAGATAAAGATGGCCTTGTCAGGCTAAAGTTAGAAGTTAGTAGCTGATGTCAAAAAGTTATATATTACGACTCTATTAAGACCCACATTAGATATTGCACTTTGTGTGACTAAATAAATACAACTGGGCTTTGCCACGTATAAACGAGCAGGCCTATACAAGGTATTAAACCTATAATCCCTTTCTGATTTCATCTGGTACATTAAACAGTGTACATGAAGCAGAGGGCCAACGATGCATTGCACGTATTAGGGACAATGCAAGAAACAGGGTAGGTATTCATAGCAGGTGTCGAGGGTGCTCCAAGCTTTTCACATTTTGCAGCGTACACCCAAACACTTTCGGCATCTTGTTGAGTGCATGCCATGACAAATTATGGCAGTTGAGTGTGGAGGGATGTATGCATTATTAGGAAGGTATCTCTATTGCTTTGGACATTCATCCAATAGAAAAAAGCTTTCAAAATATAGCTGTTTTTCCCCTAAAGGTTTTGCATAATACATTGAGAAAATAACAACACAAAACATTGAACAGAACTATAATTTATTTACGCAGAGAACCACTTTTTGTCATTAAGACTTACATTTTATTTGAGCCCACAAGACCCAAATAGTCAATTTTGTATAGGTTTTGGTCTATAAAAGCAATGCTTTTCATTCAATGTGTATTTACAATATACTATACTTCTGCAGCTTATCACAATATTTCCCCTTAACATTGCAAACACAATACAGGACAATTCAAATCATGTTTCTGAATGCAAGACCTATACTATTTCATAAAGATTACTTTAGCATAGAAAAGTGGGTTGCGTTGTGTGAAATGTTTTGTATATGTACCTGAGTATCTGAGTATATACAGTCATGCTAAAAATTGAGAACCCTAATATTTGACACATGCTTCTTGTGCCTCAACATAATTGGAGTTTTCTTTTATTCAAAGTGTAGTGTCAGGAAAAAGTTGAGCTGTAGACATTTGTGGAAGGGCATATTATTTGCAGTAACATCTCTAATTATATATTTTATAAGATTTGGGGGCTTTCTTTAATAAATCTGAAAATAGGAAAAAGTCAAGGGTTTTGCAATATTTTAAACATGATTGATTTTAAGTGTCCACAAAACAGCTCACAGGAAAAAGCTACAGATTTAATTGTAAATGACAATGTGAAAGCTGGTCTCAGACATGAATTCAACTGTGATTGGTGAGTGGCACATTATCATCACAAATATCCACAATTTAACACACCTGCTTTGTCATACGTACAGGGTTATTCATTAAATTAATTATCAACCAATCAATTTGCTTTAAATACAATTTTAAATGCATCCTTAGGTTTAACATTTAACTGTGTGGAGAGAATTCTTTGTTCTCATCAGCAGTCTTTGCATGACAACCCGTTTGTAACACAAGCAATTATGTTTGAATAAGACACCCAACAATAACTTTATATAAAAGTTATTAGGCCAAATATATTCAAAAATACTGACATTAATACTAATATAGCATAAACCAGAGGAAATAGCTGCACTTAACCAAGGTGCACAGGTCACAACACAAAAAAGAACTCTTAGTTAAACAATTTAATTAATTACTGTTAGTTTATATTTAAAGTTAAACTCAATAA
>JAODLI010007249.1:0-27493 GCA_027575585.1 Percopsis omiscomaycus | reverse complement strand
CACACACACACACACACACACACACACACACACACACACACACACACACACACACACACACACACACACACCTATTTAGGTTCCCAATAAGGACAACCCTCATTCAACTTCAAAATAACAAACATGTATGTGAAGGCCAATCAATCAACATTTAAGTTGAAATATCTAAAAAGGTTTAAAATTCTCAGAAATATATTCCTTAGAACAAGGCCATGTTAGATTGAGTTAGCAGGTAGTTTAAAGGGACCCGGGGAGAGTTATAGGCTGAAAGCAGTTACTGTTCACACAAGGCCCTCTCTGAGTACATGTTTACTCAGCCAGTCACGTGACCAAACCTGGGCTGAAAAAAAAAAATGATATTACCTTTTTTCCAGACAGATTAACCCTAAAATTCAGGTTTATAGCCCTCCGGTACAGGAAATTCCTGATTCACATGCTATGAAGTACGTTGTACATTTGTGCTTCAGTCACATTCAATTTCTGATCCATGCTAAAGGCTAATTACTCCTAAAATGTAACATACACTGTGCATTTAAAGCATATGGACCGAGATGCATGAATCACATTCATTTTATGAAGGTGGTAGAAATGTATTTGGCTTGATGTGGAACTTTTGACACACACTTAACATACGCAGCTCTTTTGAAACGTGAGTACAACGCATCTGATAATAGACTGCCACACTGTGTGATCGTGGCACAATAAATAGATTCGGGGAAACCCTTTAAAGAAGCCCTGATAGGTGTGAATTTTCCACTGTCGTATGCACCCAGAGACTGAGTAAATAACGGGGAAGGGGTTGCCAGGTCTCGCTCTCTCTTACCCCAGGCCTTATAAGGAGGCTGCACGGTCCACGCTGCTGTCCCCGGGACAGTTGATCCACGGAGACACATGGAGGGACCATGTACAGTACTGGAAACAGTGGGGGGGGGGGGGGTCAAACAATCCATGTACAGTATTACTGAGGTCCACTAAAGGGTCATTACACTAAAATCGACATGTGATAGATAGATAGATAGATAGATAGATAGATAGATAGATATACAGACACAAATACATACTGTACATACAGGCTAAGATTAGCTTAATGTGCATCGCGGGCAGCAGTTGTCAGAGGTGTCGGAAGGGAATGCACTGCCAACCACAACCCCAACCAAGACTCATCGCTCCAACATAAAAGGAAAGAATTAGTCGTTACCAGGAGCTGTTGACAGCGGAGCTGACGCCCAGGTCAGGACGGGCGAGGATCATCCACAGGGCCTGAAGGCTGAACCCTCCGTGGTAACCGCCAGGAAAACAGCTGGTCTGAGTCTCTCTCCCCCTTATTCCCTCACTCATCCTACTTAAGGGCTGAGTCAACGACATGAAATCGACACTCCCAGTTACTAAGAATCGCTATAGCTATCTCAGACAGTTTACTCTCAGTCAGTCTTACGCCATCAATGGGTCCTTTGACTTCGGCGGATGACTGGAGGGTCTAAGGCATTTCTCAGGACATCTGTTTGTGAACAATTCTCAGGTTTCTGCGTTGGTGGCGTGCGTGGCCGGGCTTTGAACCTGTGTGGATGACAGTGAGACGCCTGATTATGCAGGCTCATGCGGGATCTCAGGTGGCATGACTGAATGGAACAGTGGAAAAGAGGGAGCAAGTACACTGTAAAAAAATCTTTAGAATTCAGAATATTAGCTCCTCTGCCAAATTAGCCTTCTGCTTACAATAATCAAGAAGTCCCTCATTTAAACGGTAGTAGTTTTGATCGGCCTCGCAATGCTATTTGTAATTGTTATTATTGTTTAAATAAAAATAATAAAATTAGAAGCATGATTAGATAAAGGTGTATAAGGTGATGACGGTGACCCCTGTCAATAAACTACTCCTTTAACTTGGCTACGTTTATTGTTAGCTTAACTATGCTGTGTTTAAATTCAATTCAATGTGATATTTTACAACTGTATACTAAAATATTTAAGGCAACTTAACTTTACCAACTTGAAAAACCTTTTTACAGTGATACAAGGCAATGGGGGAAGACTTCCATTGCGCAGCAACGAAGCAAAACATTAAACATTAAACTTAATGGGGTCACTGATCAACCCTTTGTTGAATGAACCATATAAATCACTTCATCATGCTGTCAAACTGGTGGCCTTATCAGCACATTTTTTTATCACTCGGTGAAGCCCCCCCACAGGGTCAGGTGACGCAAGCCCTGCGGGGGCCTGATGGGTGAATACTTGTCTGGCAGGGATGCTGTTGAGATATGGTGTTGAGTGAGTGACAAGGTTGTAGCTGTTATGGGGTGCAGCTGCTTGGCTGGCAGCCCCTGGATCTGGAGGCAGGTGTGGGGACCTGCCCACCTACTGCTCAGTGCCAGCTGTGAGCTTGAAGGACGCTCGGTTGAGACCTCCCCTTTGCAGACCCTCGCAAAACAGATGCAGGTGTGGAGTACATCTAGATAGCAGTGCTGTATATGTCTAGCCTCCACGTCTTTGTCAGGTATCGGGGAAAGAGCCAAGTGCATTTACAGGACAGTTAGGACACTAATTCTTTATGACAATCCTTTATCTGCCACCTTTATTTTCTATCTATATTAATAAAAAAAATAGACCACCTGTAACACTTCTTCAGGCTTAGCAATTGCTTTGAGGATTGAACAATGTTGTGTACTGCATGTTGCGAAATGTATAACTAACTTGGCCCTAATTACATGCTGCTGTCATTATTCTAACAGCATGTTGTTTGCTTACAATAACTAGTGTATGAAAAACAGGCAATGGTCGGCAACGTCAGGGAACAGGCAGGTAAACAGGCAGGTAAACAGGCAGGTAAACAGGCAGGTAAACAGGCAGGTAAACAGGCAGGTAAACAGGCAGGTAAGGTTTGGTGGCAAAACACACAAAAACACACAGAACAGCCCGGACAAAGGGGAGAACAGAGATTAAATACACTAGGGGGAATGGGGAATGGGGAATGGGAAACAGGTGAGGCTGATGATTGGCAGGGGAGGGACTCTGGAGTGGGAGAAGGAAGAGGACTATGAAAGGGAAACTGGGCGGAGCTAAGGAGAGGCCAGACAGGACACAGGAAAACTACACAGGCTCAAAGGCACAACATGGAACACGGCACACATACAGTACAAAAACACAACATGACAGGAAACAGAGAAAAGAGGAACCAGAAGCAGGAGATCCTAGACACGACCGTGGTCTTTCATGGTCTGGAAAGGATTGTGTCTTTCTTTCAATATATGGTAATAATAATCATAATAATCATATATTTTTGGATTTGTGCTGTACGTAGTTCCACACAGAAATACGTATCAACTCCTTGGCTGTGGTGTTTACTTCCCTGTCACGGAAAGGTTCATTGACTTAAAAATTGTAAAATGTGTATCTCTGCTCGGCAGTAAGCATGAAAAAGAAAGATCGAGGTTAAGATGATGTGCGATCACCTTTCCAGAGGTGTACTCTACTATGCTACGAGATCCTGAGCCATCGTGGCTCACACAAGCTTGCTTATGCAAGGCTTATTTACATATGATTCTACCTTAAACACCAAGAGCCATTTATCTTAAATAACTTTACGCAATTTTGTATTCTCAGTTTCTCTAGTTCACTTAGTTTCCACAATTTAATGGGTTTTACAGTGTACACGATAAATAAGTAAAGTAGTTTATTGATTTAAGCTACATTACAGTGAGTAATACCCCAGAACTGTTGTTGAACATGGCCACCTCAATGATGAGCCACTGTGCTCCTGGAGTTTTGGGCTAGTTAACCATTACAGATGGGAAAGTGGTTGGATGGTTTTATGCTACACAAACACTCATATTGCCCTGGAGTCATGTGATTTAGCTAGAGATGGGCCCCTCCGTAAACAGTGGAAAAAGAAGTACCCCTGAAGGGTTCCTCGTTCGTCTCCTCACGCCGGGGACACTGACAGCTGGCCTTCGTGACAATAAGACACAGGAGCCCAGCAGGGAGTGGCCGGGCATGGTTCCTTTCTTCTCCAAGTACAGAGTGGGGCACTCTTTTAAAAGCTGCCATCCTATGGGAGCCGAGGGGTTAAAGTCCTAATCCCCACTCCCTCATTCAGTATGGCATTAGGATTAGCTAGGCTAGGCTAATATGCACACCTTTTGGGGTTAGGGAGTAGAGTAGAATACATTTTCTACTGCCACACACATCTTGAGTGTTGTTTGCAAACGCCATACGGCCCTCACTGCCCTTTGCCAGAGCCTCCATAAGACTTTTTGGCCAATGTTTGACCACCCCTGTGTCTAAGGCCTTTAATTTAGACACAGCTCAAGTCCCTATGCATGTTGTGATTATGCATTTAGCTTCCACTTGACCCCTTAGGATAGGTCCTTATCGAACAACAAGTTGTATTCATTCATCAGGCAAATATTGTAAGAGATATGTAAACGAGTGTGCAACTAGAATTGATCACAGCTCGCACTGCTGACCCTCAAAGGGGGCTTTGTTTGCAACTGCTCGGCAGTATATAAATATTTAATTGCCTGTTAGCCACGGCTGTTGCTAATCCTCAGTGCTCGTCCCTGCCAAGATAGAGCATATTTGCGGGCAGCTGGATAATAAATCATAAGGCCTCAAACCCAGAAATATAGCAGGGTGCTTGCTGTTGAAGCCTTTTGTTCTGGAGTGACGATGACTGTGACAGCAGACTCATGAGGCAGGGCTCAACCTAGCAGAACCCTGAGCCATATATCAATGGTTGATGCAAACAAGAATAGAGATGGACACGCCTCATGGCACACAAAATCAGTTGGTCCATGCATCCTAAGAATTTTAGTTTTTAGTTTTTTCTCTTTGTTACCTTTTTGCCGTGCTGCAGTTTCCAACATTATATGGAAAATTGTAGATTAGAATCAGATAGAGCTGACAGGTATTTTGTGAGATAGGATCTCTACTAAATTAAAAAGCCCAGTGTTTTTATAGCATCACAAAACTGATTTTGCATACTGATTCGTGTCACTCACTGTTATATTGTAAATGTTATATCGTCTCTACGGGTCCCGAAACTCGCAAACTCGTAAAGTTAAAAGGTTTCTTTTCCTACATTATGTCTCTACAGAAGTCATTTATTTAAAAGGACCTTATATTTGCACTTTAAACACAACCACAAGAGTGGAAAATTATTAACATTCCTGAACTAAGGAGGGAAAATTGCAAGCTGATTGCTTCTACTTTTACTTTTTACAATACTGTAGTTCATCTTACTAGGAGTGTTTATTGGCTTAAGTAAGTGGAAACTGGTATGCTGTTTAAGTGGAAACAGGTGTACGGTGCTATAGATGGTATGGAAATACACTGCAGCATGTCTGTATCTATATGGATGCGCTTTTACTGCATCCCAACATGTTCCTTATGTATCCATTGAAAGCGTCGTTTTCTATGATGTTTTCGATGATTTCTACAATTTGGTGTTCCACCAAGATTTGGCCTTCCAAAGATCTGGATGTTACAGTCTGTTTTTTATGATAACGTCAAACCACATATGCCACGAGGGGACTTCGTGGTGACACACAGAATGTGGGGGCATATTTGTGTGACATTCAGTATTTCACTGGGGTCGTAAATTAGCACCTCTGCTCAGACCACCACTGTCAATCATGTCTGGCAGCCAGTGAGTGTGCTTGTGTTTGGTGTAGCACCGTGTGCCACAATAATATGTTTACACTGACGACAGGAAAACCTATTGGGAAACATATTTGGAATTTGATTCATTTGCTCAAATAATAATAATATTAGCCATAGTAAACTATATTTATCTAGTACTTTTTTTAAACAGAAGTTACAAAGTGCTGCACACAATCAATCCAAGACCATAGTTAGAAGAACAATTCGTAAAAATATTTAATTTAGGCAACAACGGACAAAAAATGAAGATTAAAACAATTAAAAGCTCCATTGGACGACATGGGTTGGAGTGCCTTGTTCGTAGGAAGATTATTAGCGCTAGCTTGTGAGAAAGTGCTATTCATTACAATGAGGCCCAGATATTGACAGGCATTCTGGGGATTCGGTGTTGTGACCATCTGCCCCTCAGTCCCCATCCTTTAGTCAGGCACTTGTATGTACACTTGACCTGATCATTACAACATCAACTGAATATGAATTAGTTACAACAATACAACTAAATAATCAAAGCGCACTTACAGAGAGTTTAGCGTTGCTGATTGACCAAACCAAATGTAAGCTCTGTTTTTTTATGAGATTCCCTTGATCTATCGGTAATAAAGATATTTCAGTCAGTGAACGAGGGCATTCTGCATAAAACTGAGAGTCCGGTTCAGCGTTCAGAGTAGCCATCCTTTGTCAATAAGACATGAGTCGATGAGCGGTGAAGGGCCTGTGCCGACATACCGTAGCTCAGACAGACCCAGGTATAAGCACTGATTGCTAGTCCAGCACAAGCAAGTTAATCCTCAATGCCGATGTTCTGTCTGGCTAAAACCACAGTTCAAGGTATCAATAAAAGGAACCCGAGCTTTGGAGGGAGCTGCTTTAATCCACAGTGAAACCAGAGCAGGCTCTGTCACCGAGCCTTGTTTATTACTGGGGGATTAAGATATTGCTAGGTTAAGAACAACTTTGATCATGACCACCGGCTCCCGAAATGCACAAAGGCTTGAACATAAGCCAAGGTAACAATTACCAGTCAGCGAAGGGTCATTAGACAGAGCAATGCCGCCTCCCCTTGCCTCCCCTCTCCCTCCCTCCCCTCCCGCCAACCACCGCCGCGATGCCAGCCTTGGACCTTTGATAACATCAAACCCACCATCCCTCCTCCGAGTGCTGCCGCTACAGTTTCTGATGTTGAGATCACATTCCCTAAGCCCTAAAACGATCTGCCATGCGTCACACCGGCTCAGCATTCCTCAGACCTTAGCTGTGGAGTTGCCCAACAGGAAGTGTCCAGGGTGGGCCTGAGTGGAAGGCTGTGGCCCTCTGGTGTGGCCAATGGAGAGCTCCTCAGATCTGACTTGAATGTGATGCTATCTCAGAGAGCCTTGCGGGTTTTTTTTTTTTTTCTCCCTTGAGTTTAGCCGTTTTTATATAGCCGTTTCAGCCATCATTGTGTAAGCTACACTGAGGCGCCAAGCGCTGTGCTGCCAAACATCTTGTCAAGAATAGGGCTGATTGTTTTAACTGCAGTCATAGTGATTTGTCGAATTCATAGGGGACACTTTATTTATTATTTATTGTATTGTATAAGTGAACCCAGTGTATGACATAAATTATACACCTACAGTAAGTAAATGTTAGTAAGTAAAGTAAGTGGTCAGTTAGCAACAAAACAGTTCTGGACAGCATATGGGTAATGGCGTGTTTGGATTGAGTGTAGGTGTGATCGAAACGAGCCACAGGAAAGCGAAGGACATTAAGTTATATACTGTAGAAATATTGAAGATTGCTATTAGGAATAATATCAGTATAGGCTATATAATCAAAAAGTTTATCCTCAGTTTTGGGAAAGAGCATTGTTTGAGCTTGAGCGGCGGTTAAAATTACTGAACTTATTTAAATACTTCTAAAATGCTCTCCAGAACTTGAAATGTTCCAGAATGTAAATCTGTTGTATGGTCTATGTGCAGAATAAATATAGTGTAACGGGATGAAGTGAGCTGAACAGGTGCAGGTGGACGAGAGCGAACAGTAAACACAAACAATTAACGATATGCGATAGCGAAAGCGATATTACAATTAACAACACTTTATTCTAGTTTACACACACGTTGTATACAAGAAAACCAACAGCCAACAGTAACCCCCAAACCAACCCAGACATGTACGCCCCCACAACACAAGTGCAATGAATGAATGGGAGAGACTAATGAATGTGAAGTTGTGCGTAGCTGGGGTGCGCTGGATGTATGGACGGCTGCTTAGTACACCGGCGGGGTAGAATGGGGAGGAGGTGCACCGCCCCTGGGTGCGACTCCTGACGTCACATACAGTATACCCACTGTTTTTAAGTATGATTCTTGTATAAAAATATGTTGCCAGAGCAATTTTCATATTCTTCCACATTACTTCCCTAAAATTCTGATTTGGAGTTGGAACGAATCATTGTCCAACACACAAACATCCAAATCAGTTGAAAGCTTTAGCACATGTATACATAAAGTACAATAAGAGGTCACGTGTAGATATGCTGCTATGTGATATTCTGTGGTATACAGAGCATGTTTTAGCTAAATATTATTGAACTTAGAATAGATTTTAAGTTTTAATAATACATCTCGAGGGGATCTTTAAAAACATCAAACAATATTTTCTCTTACTACTTACATAATACCTTGAAATAGCTGATACACTGTTGTCCTGTGACGTTTGCATGACATACAGTAATTGTTTTTGCTCAGTTGCAAGATACAGTTAAATGCAACAATTACTCGGGTCACAGACAGGTCATTGATTCGTACGTTCTTTGCTGGCAAAAACAAACTGTTTGGTGCCAATCAAAGCCAAGCCACACGCTTCAGGTTTACTCTTTCACTGACTGACTCCAGTTGTAATCTGTGTGTGACAGTCTAAATTTAAGAATGAAATTACCAGGTTGACCTTTGACTGGAGCCATCTTCATGCCCTCTTAACCCTGGACCTGGAGTAAGCTAGGGCTACTCACCAAATTTGTGCGCGGTCAGGCCAGGGTCAATAAAGGGTGGACTGATAGGCCAAGCTTCTGTTGATATTCTGATAACATTAGTCTTTTATTAGAGTGGTGAAGGTCAGACGAGGTCACGGTTACACCGAACCCACTAGGTCATGGCAGAGCTGAAGCAGGAGAAACCCCTTTATCGGTTTTCCTACTTTTCCAATGCTTTGAGATTAGTTTATAAAACAGCGGTCCTCATCAGGGACCCTCCCGTTGGGGGATGTGGGGGGGAGTTGGGGGTTGCACAATGCTACAGTTTTTATTAAGACTTGGTTCTAGCTTACGTCGTCGGTAGTGGTCCTGTTGGGGGTTGTCAAAAATATTGAGAACCACTGCTACAGAAGAAAGGGTGGCCCAGATTCTGAAACCTCAACCAGCTGTAGCGAGTTTACAACATTCTCCGGTATTTCTAGTTTATTAACCAGTTT
Organism: Percopsis omiscomaycus; assembly: GCA_027575585.1. Taxonomy (NCBI): domain Eukaryota; kingdom Metazoa; phylum Chordata; class Actinopteri; order Percopsiformes; family Percopsidae; genus Percopsis; species Percopsis omiscomaycus. Next base: position 18,382 of record JAODLI010007249.1, on the reverse strand, counting down.
AAAGAAACATTTCCAGCATGAAGTGTTTTAGGGAGATGTGGAGCTTTGAGTCACCTAAAGAAATTCCAACTCAGCTTCTTTACTTTGCAGGAGAATAAGCACCTTTGGGATTGTGAACAACATATTTTGCAAATAAATATGCTGAGTATTATTCAAGTTTTGCCATGTTTTCCACCCCGTGGCAGTTATTTTCAGTTGCCCAAGCACCATTGAACGTAAGCACTTATATTAAACAGATAACAAATCCATTGCAACCAGATAGAAGTCACAATGACATGATTGACAGGAAATGTGAATAAGAGCACCAGTTACACCATTGAAGCCATAGAAGCTGAAATTTGTGACAGCGGAAAAGTGAATGGATACATATAGGAATTTTAAACATTTATGATTTGGAGTGCTATCTTAACTGAATCCAAACTAAGAAATATTAGCCCTGTAGTCAGCAAGGAAACTGCTGTTTCCATACACAAACACCTATAAATAGTGCTTTTCTTAAAGGTTAAATGATCCAAAGACCATCACACTATTAGTCACTAGGGCATTGGGACAATTTTGCAACACTGGTGAGAAAGTACCATAGCTGAATTGTAAAATTCAACATATCCAAGCCTATGTTACAATATACCTTACAGGACAGAGAGAACATTTTACACTTCATGGGAACGTCGCCCCTATACAAGAAAATGAGAACAATGAAGCTAATAAACTTAGCTGTACAAACGTCTCACAGATCCCGCTCAACACTAAATTGGTCTCAAACAGGCAGACGCTTACTGCCAAGAGACATACACTGTTTATCCTCTCAATGACAGAAAAGACTATTTAATTTGGATATGTGGGGTCAATAATGCAAACTCAGTCTTTTCTCAAACAACATTTTAATCTAATTTACTCTAGGGTGGTTTTACAAAGGATTACTGTGCATTTTACCGAGGCTTTTTGGGAACTTTTTCATAAACACAGCAGACTGAGTACGCTATGCCCGAAAAATCCCTGAACTCCGTCTTACCTGCAAAAAAGAAACATCTGACAGGCATAGCTGACTTCAGAAAAAGGAAATATATTAGTACCACCACACAATTCTGACCCATATTCTCTTATTAAGACATGTTAGAGAAGGATTTAACCTTTCCTCTATACTGTAATTTATTTATTTTTACTAAATGGCAGCAAAGCTAGCCATCTACTACAGAATCATATTTGATGATAGAGTAACGGGACAGTATGAAAAAAAAGAAAAAATCACTCCAGTGAACTAAATCCAAAATAATTTTGAGAGAAAGAGCATTTCCATAGATGTACTTACATACTTGTTTTTGTCCATCTCAAGGCTTTCACTTTCAACACTTTATTTTCCTTCAGGAGGGAGGGAGGGATGATGCATGTTTTGTTTTATTAAATAGATTCATAAGACCTTTGGGTCGCAACATCACAAGGCACAGCACTTCCTGTGGGGGGTTATGGGGGAGTTTTTCACTCTATTTGACACATAGTCGAGTCATTATGGTTATAGTTTGTGTTCATCACTTTACCATGTTGTTTAGATGTTCATTATTTGGCTGTCTTCCAGACTTCGATATTGATCTATAGTCTGCTGAACCACTGTATAATAGCTTTGAGATGGGGGGGGGGGGGGGGGGGGGTAACTATGGTAAAAATGTAAAAAAAAAGTGTAGTTCGATGAAATATAAAGCAGATGGGTGTAATTTCTTGTTCTGACAGTGAATTTGTAGTGTAGAAGTTGTGTCCATAAAGACTATCCTATGTAAAGTTTTCGGTTGTTTAGTAGTTGTTTGTTTTCCTGCTGAGCACTGGGCAGAGTACCGTCTTTGGACATTATGTCAAGCCACTATGGGTCTGCTTCTGTCTTCCATCTGTAAACCAAACACAAGAGGTCCGGTATTCAAGGAATGTTGAGTGAGGTGCATGTCTCAAACCTGATTTAGACCCATGAGCAAGAGGATTAATAGTACCAGAGAGCTAGGCCTTCATCCTGTGTTAGGCTTCTTTTCCTGACCCTCTTTGTCCTCAGAGACAACCCCGTCTCTGCTTTTCCAGTGGCAGGGCACCATACCAGTAAAGCTGTTTAACAGCTGAAAGCGTAGCTGAATAGAAAGAGGCTGACCCCATACTTGCTGATCACCATATCATCAAAAAAAATGTTAGTTTCTGCTTTGACAAGATAAGAAATACTCTACAAGACATCTCCTTGAGGTTTGCAGTTTGAGGTTTTGCCTATTTAGCCAGGTAGGCCTATCTTGGAATATTAAACATCTGAGACTATGATCCATTTTTGCTCAAGCTGTTTATAGTTTATGGCATGTGATGGAAATGGATTTTCATATGCTCCTAATATTAGATGGAATCAGTCCCAGCACTGTTCCTCTAATCTATTTGGAGCCACAAATTTATAGAAAGCTTTCCCATGTCCATCCAGCTATTTCAGAAAACACCCTCTTTTGAATTTGCTGGAGCTTTTGGAATAACGTGATAACGGTTTAAGTAATGAATACACAGCAAACATTTCTTAACTTCGTAGTATATGTACCAGTATTAGTTATTTTGCTTTTAACTGCTATAAATGTGTAATACAATATGTGTTAACATCTGTTATCCCAATTAGACCAAAATATTTCAATTGGATATTTGTCTTCCAAGACTGTTTACACCAGTTCTTCAGCAGCTGGTCTGTTGGATGATGTAGGATGTGATACATTTTAATCTCTGGAATCTCTGACTCATTCCCGGGTGCCCTGGCATTAAGATTATATGCAGACACTTCAAAGAACTGAGTGAGGAACAATCACCTTGAGAATTACCTGTTTCCTCTTGGCTTATCCCCCTTGTTAAGAAATTCCTTGTATGTAAATAGTTGTTTGCATGGATTTGATTAGTTTGAACCACACCCAATATTTCCAGCCTAGATGATCTCCTGGCTCTCACTGTAAGAAATCATTTGCTGTCCAACCTAATTAGGTTAAAAGACCTTGTTGTTTTAGATAAAAAAAAATCATATTCATAGGGTTCTAGTTCACATGAGTATACAAGGAATACTTTGATAAATAACATACAAGCAAACAAGGTTGCCCAATTCAATGAGGATGTACTTAGTTAAGGCCGTCGTCATAGAAAATGTACGGTTGCTTTCAACATTTAGAAATTTTGCATCTTGCTGTATAAACAATTCAATTACTTTATTATCTTCCCCAAATGCATGCAACTTGATTAAATAGAATCAAATCTGTCAAGGCGCACATGAACACTCGTTCTCACTTCCTCACCAACATGAAGATATAACAAATATATAGAATCACAAAAACAGAAGAAAATTCCTGTTTTAAATTAAAGCTGACCAAGGCAACACCTAGGAGAAGTGCCCTCTGTATACCACTGTATAACACCACCAGTAATGGAATAGCAACAAGGGATGACAAGTACCTACTACTTCTGCTTCATCTGCCCCTTGTCTATGTGTGTGTTTCAAAAGGGCGTTGCCAAGAAACTTGTGTGTTATGAATAGATTGCTTTCAGGTTAAATATATTCAGTTCATGTTAAGTACTTTTTTTTCTTTCCCAGGTTTAGTCAGCTGACCACTGAGGCACTAAGTGTGTTATCACCTGAATGTGACTAAGAGTTTTGGATTTCTTTATCCTCCATTACGCCTATATCCACATCAAAGGCTTGGAAGTACACAGAGAAGGTGGAGAAGATTGCATGCGGTCCTCCTGGGAGTTAGTACAAGCCAGGAGGAAGAGGAGGAGAGGAATGAAGAGTGATGAATAAAAAATAAATAAAAAAGCCCCTTGAATTGCAACATCTCCAAACTGCTGCACACCGACAATGTTAAGGATAGGGGTCACAGGTTTGTCAATGGGGAACATACTATAATAACTATATATAAATACTACAGCTAGATAATTCACCTGGATGAGGCCTATAAGTCAGCATAGTTTTGCTTGTGCACCATTTGGCAAGTCAAGTGAATAAAAAATATTTATGGTTTTTGGGAAACTTGGCGTTAGCATCGATTATAACACCCCAAGCACCGGTAGTTCACAGGTTTCTACAGAGAAGGAACGGAACTAACGATTTGTTAATGGACAAGGTTATGGCATCCTAATGGCTGTGATGAAAATGGATATTTAGCAGCAGTGACAACCTGTTAAAAGAATGCTATAACCTTGCCTTTGCACGAATCACTTTGCCTGTTAATTATGTTTTTATTTAAACATTTAAACTGTTCATAAAAATGTAATTCAATTATATTATGTGTTCAAAGGTAAACATGCTTGTATAAATCATTTAATGTAGGCCACTTAAAAATCACTTTATGAAAGCTTTAGAGGCAATGACATTAAACCACATCGGAAATCTGATTGTAAGGATTGTCAACATAAAAGAATATTCCATTTACAGTATCAAGGGACAGTCCCTATTTCTTACCTATTTCTTACCATTGCAATTATTTAGACCCTTGCAGTGGGTCTGTTCTATGTGTGAAACAAACTCTATCATAGCCTAGAGAAATGATTCACTGCATTGGACAAACAAGTTCACACCATTGACTTACCTAACCAGCCCTCACCCCAAAAAACCCATTTCCATGTTACATTTCTTGTTTCTTAAGCCACACTACTGTATTGTCCATCATACATTTATTTTTTAAGAGCAATAGAGAGCACATATAAGCTTACTATGACAGAAGGGCTGGAGTTGTCATATTTATGATACCCATGTTAGTCTATTAGTTAATGGTGAAGTGGAACGAAAAGTCGGAGCAAAAGCAGACTTCTGCATGCCCTGTCACAAGAAAAGCTCAGCCAAAAAGGGGGAAATGAAACAAAAGAACCAGTCTTTGAAATAAAAGAATGGTCTTTATTGTAATGTTCATGTTTGGCAAAGCTGTTAGCACATAATGAGCATGGGAAGAAGCCTGGCACTTCATCTGTAGAGGATTACGTTTTCATTAGTCATAAAAGCAAAGCAGAGACCACAGGATGGCCTTCAGGCTCAAACCACTGACATAATCTCTGTTGAAGCCTCGGAAAACAAGTGTTTGCTCATTCTCTCCAGCAGTCAAAATAACGCTGCCTCAACAGAACTTAGAATTAGCTTTGATGGACCTTGTTTCGCTAAAAAACAAAAAAACAAAAAAACAAACAGGCATATTAGTCCCAACTGAAGCATGGGAAAGACAGCAGAAGACAGATGCACCGCCCCAGACAGACAATTTCAGAGAATAAAAAAAACACCTTTCCATTTGTTTAAACTTGAACTCCTGAAGGGAGATATGTCTTGCGAGTGATTCCCCTCCATGCAGTGCCTCTCTGTGCACATCAAAGCCCCACAGCATCAGCAGATAGCTGATTAACTCGGTGAGCGGAGACAGCTGGGCCTGTGCAAAACAAAGATGATATAAGCAGCTTCCTCCTTTGTGGCGACACCACAGCAGTCAGCTATGATAAGTCCCAGCCCGAATTGTGTTTGAAGACCAGCATCCCCCTCTGGGCCACCTCTCTCCGCCAGCAAACCCCGACTATTTAGTGTCCTGTGTAACGCAAGAGGGAAATATAAACGGTGATCCCCTGAACCCTATCAAGAAAAAAGAAAACCCTGGCTTTTGTCTTACAAACCATTTTAGGGAAATAGTGGGAGTGACTTGAGAGGAGTCACGGCGATTCTTTCAAACTACGCCTGACTGTAGCAAGGGGGGGGTAAGGGTACACGCACACACACACGCACGCACACAATCACACCAGTGTTCAGTGAAATACCACTGTAGGAGCACATCACCCACATAAACAAGAACATTATGTTACGCTAGCTGTGAATTAAATTGACACAAGCACACCGAGACAGAAATGTTATCGTAGCAGTATGAGAGTTTCTAAAAGCAGGCTTTGACATTGATTAATATCAAATATAAATACAAAAGCAAAATGAGGCGGCTTTATATGACTTATGTGCAAAGTAAGAAAGTCATGTAGTCTGCTTTGACTACAGAACGTGCATACACAGAAAATCTAAAAAGCAGACATTTTCCTGGATGCGCCTCAAGATAGAGGTAATGTTTTAGAGGGGTGCACATTTTCCCATTGAATTAACAAAGCAAATGAGGCTGTAACCCGAAATGACCCAGAATCAAGTCTCTACGGTGTTTTACTGTCTCATCTTCTCTCGTCCTGCCAGGTTCGTCGGTTGGATTTTCTACTGAAACGAACACACGGTTTACAAAGTTACAAGGTTATGGGATAGAGAAGTCTGAGAGATCAGGCCCTATTATGCAAACGAGGGGGGCTAACGTGATTATTGCACGAGCAAACAGGCAATTTGTGTAAACCCGGACAGGAGGCTGAGTTAACTTTGCGACCTCAGCGATGCCCTTCTAATCTAATAAACTACAATCACTGGTGTGGAGACCGTGAAGCATCCAATGGCCAAAAATGAAATGTGAAAATCCCTCCCCCTCCCCCTCCCCATTTAGAAACTCTCTCGCTCCATAATCCAGACTGGGGGCAACAAGGCTTTTCCGGGGCTCACAATGAGGCAAACAAAACTGGATCAACCGTTTTTGAAGGCCAGACAGGGGAGAGGCTGTTGGGAGGTGTTGACACTGCTGGTGCTACTGAGGGCTTAACAGGCTTTCATCTGTTCAGTTCAAGGGAGCAGAGCACTGCGGGTGACATCACTGCTCCCATTATTACTGTGGCCTGTGGGAGTATAGGGGCAAGCAGACCGTACAGCCTTATGGGTCCATCCAGAGTGACAGCCTGGTCTGGGGACAGTGTGAGTCAGGGATTAGGATGTCCTCCTACAAACCAGGCGGCTCTTCCTCCATCTGTGGCCTTGAATTAAACATCATCTTGGGAGAGGGGCACCCTGCCCGAAACCCTGAGGGAATCATGGATTGGGTCCAATTAACCCATGCCCGCTCATTTCAGTCTGCACATTGTAGCCAATTAGCGGGGAATAGCGCAGAAGTGGTGTGAAGAAGCTAGCCAGCATGGTTGGGTTAAATTTGACATTGGTGATTAGGAGGGGTAAAAGGGGGTAGTGGTTGAAGTCATTATAAGTATAAGGTGGTCAACCCCCACGAAAATGTCCTAGTTAGTGATTGATTATAATTGCATCGACATGAACGTGGGTTTTCTGTGAACCTTCTGCCAAATGAGTACATTGAAAACCAAATGCTAACAACAGCTTCGGAGAATGTGAGCCTTACAAGGCCCGCATTGATTTCTCTTGAGCAGCTGAAAACCAGAACTGGCAACGTCTCCTTGACGTCAAACACTATTTAGCTCATTAATTAGCGTAAAGGCTGCATGGGTCTAAAATGGAGCGGCGCTGTGGTATTTATATCACCGGGTGTCCAAGCAGACCTCTGAGTGATATCTAGAATAATTGTACCTTTGTTTGTGACTGATGCGTTATTTGTTGTTCATTTACACTGAGCCACAACTGAGCAAACCAAATTGTGCATTCATGGACTTTTCCGCTGAACACTTGTGTTCCTAACGGACAGCGATTCATTAATAAGAAGTGTTTTTTTGGGAGGCATGGGATCCACAGAGGCATGAGGTAATAGGATCCAGATGGATCATTATATAAAGGCCTTCACTATGAAGCAACTGAACGTGCACATCTTGATGAGAGCGTTTGTGATGCTGACTGGACTATACTGGCGGCTGCTGAACACTGCAACAGTGAATGTAAAAAGCTGGGTCATGAAACACTTTTAGCTGAAAATGTTTATTTCTTACCCCCTCCCCTTCGAGGACTTGTTGCCAAGTGCTATACGGGGCGACAGCAATGAAAAAGGTGGAGGGTTGGGAACAGGCACCACCTTGGGCCAGCACACACCGACGTTCCACTTTCTGAGCTTGGGAATTTTTTTGAAGATATAATCTTTACAACAATTGCAACAATGAACTCATTGCATACAGCTGTCAGATACGCCCCCGCTGAATACCTCAGATTCTACATCCATCTATTCCCTCAAGGTAGAAAAAAACGTGTAATGACGGCGAAACTAAGAGAAACAGGTGTTCCTCTTTCTCTGGGTCCCTTTGAAGGTGCTGAGAGTTATGGAAACAGAGTGCATCACCGCTAATTGCATAAAATTATAGTTCCAAAATTAACTTGGTTCCAGAGTAACACGGCCAGCGTATTTAATGGCCCTTTGGGGGGCTGTTGGTGCTATGAATTAGGGAGTGACAAGGTTACTTCTAAATGTTAACTGAACAATGGCTCACGTTTAACGGAAAACACTGTAGGGGGTTTACAGAGACACTATTAAGATGATAAAGCTGATATGAAATTCATCCTCATCACAAACTATTGGTTTGCTGTACAAAAGAGCTAGCAATGCATGTTTCACCACAAACATTGAAATGTTTATATTGTTTTACGACTGATATTGTAGGGGATTTTTACTGTCCTTGAAATGACACGGGCTTTAGATTCAACAAACATAACTCAGAGTCAAATTAGCTGTATGTAACTGTGTGTCACATGGAGATTTGTTGGATGGAAACCACCTAGTCAAATGTGTTGAGCATATTACTGGGCTTGGCTGAATCCCCTGTTATGGCTTGTTAAATGTGAACCGCTGTAGTACTTGTGTGGCTTGCTGTACAAGGGCCCTTTCACATGCTCAAGAGAAGATTTATTGAAATGATTTCATTTCACTTTCACCTCATCCCTTATTTGACAGCATTGCCATGGTCTCTAGTTACTAAATCTACAATCTCTGCAATTCAGCTGCACACCTCAAGGCTCCAGCACAACAGCCTATGCAACGGATATACTGTACACATTTAGACACGGCCAAATGTTATTCACTGGCTTTATCAGTAAGGGCGGTCACAACTACACCTAATTAGGTTAAATTCATATGTTCTACTGACAATAAATAGCTGGTATGTCAGAAGGAAAATGTTTGAATAATCATTAATCCTGAAATTCCTTTTAACTTATTCTGATAATGTAATTTAGTGTGTGTGATAATAACAGGATACATATCAAGTTTTTTTTTACATGCTATTCTCCCTCTATAGGTGTAAAGTGTAAAGCACATTGGAACGGTGAGTCTAAGCAGAGTACAGTTGTTGCATGCGCAGAGACAAGGCAAGGCAGAACGCTTGAAGCGTGAGTTACAGTACATAAGACAATTGCTGACAATTCCCCTCATCCTCCCCCCTACATATATAGCCACCAGGAGAGGGTAGATGAGGGGATTTCAAACAGGTGTGTGGTTGCTAGGGTGCGCTTGATGAGAGGACGGCCAACGGCCAGTGGTTTAATTAACCCGGCAAGCTCGCCCGGGGAGGGGCGGTGGCATCGGTTGTCACATATACCGTATGTTTTCCTGTAGCATCCATTATGCCTTAAAATACGCCATGCAATGTATTAGCTATATCTATATATTAGCTATATATTACTGACAATCGTGCTGACATGCTGGTTTTAATAGAGAACTGAGAACAAGCTCTTGGCTAATATGTTTCCCTTGCTTAATAGGATACACTTCCCTTTCTTTGCTGGTAAACTGAAAAGCTCACTTGCTGGCTTTGTTAGTCATACTCTCGGACAGCCAATGTCAACACCAGATTGGTACGTTCTTCGAAGCTAAAGAGGGACATACTGTAGGTTTGTGTAATTTAATCAGTTGCAGTAAAATAAGAGGACATTTTAATTTGATTTGGGGAACGTGTTTAGGGAAAACAGTCTACGTGGTATTAGGGGAATATACGGGGCAGCAAAGACATATCATGCTTTGTCTGACTATCGCGCTAGGTGTTTTCGTCTTGTCCGGGTATGCCACCTTTTCCGGAGCTAACAAGGATGCCTGCAACATATATGCTGCAGTTGGGCAAACGCTGGCCCTGCCTCTGGACCACAAGACCCTGGCAAAAGAAGATGGGTTGAGATGGATCCACAATGACACGGTCATTTTCTACAGATACGGACAAACAGGCATGTTGCGTGCTGGAAAGCCAGAGGACATTTCTGCTGTGGGATATCTACAGCTGAGGAACCCTACCTTCACAAGTGCGGGGATCTACAGAGCAGAGGTGTTGAACGAAAACGGGTCAACCATTAGACATGCACAGACGGCTCGCCTGTGCATGATGGAAAGGGTATCAAAACCCCAAGTAAACTTTGTCTGTGACTTTAAGGCTAGCACAGTGACGCTTAGCTGCAACGCAGACAGCCCTCAAGGCTTGGTCTACACTTGGACCCACAACAAAAAGCCCTTAACCATCGAGACAAGACAAACACTGAGCATATCGCTGACCAAGCTGAAAGGGGAGAATACCTTCTCCTGCGGTGTGTCAAACAAAATCAGCGAGAAGATTAGCGACAACGTCCCTGTGACGTGTTCAGCGGCTGTACCACCTCCAGCCTTAGTTTGCTTCAGAGAACTGACAGTGGTGGCCACAGTGGCAGGAGGGGGGGGTCTTATTCTGATTCTGGTTATCGTAGTCGTCATATTGTGCAGCCGCCTGTGCCAGCGCAAAGCCCAGATGAGCCTGGAAGACAAAGGGACTCTCCCAATGGCCCTAGTGACACGGAAGGAGGAAGCTGACACGAACAGCTTACAGTATGAGACCATGTTCCCCCATGGGGCCTCCCTCAACCCCCTCCTCGAGCCTTCATCCAGTGAACACAGCCGGGATACTTCTCAGCCTGGTGTCCGGGCACAGGACGGTTCTCCGCACACAGCCGGAGCCGCTGAAGGCCAACAGTCTCTCCCTGTGCCTAAGCCGAGAACGAAGACACCCCACACTCAAAACATCTGATGTGCCCCTAAAACCAGTAGAAATGAAATCTTTATCCCAACATCTTGTCATTGTACTGTCTTATTGGCATTTCATGGACCATGAGAGAGTTTCTCGGCTCACCATCTTATATTGTCTCCTTAATATTCTGTATGTATTGTGTATCATGTATCATGTATATGAGTGAGTGGTGTGTAATAATGGTTATAGATCATTATTATCTTACTATAGCTACATACTTAATATGTGTTGTCTGATACAGTAGGCAGCCATTCACATGGCTATTTACTTGTTTACCTCCAAAAATGTTACACTGACACTTTCATATAATCAAAAAACGTGATGTTAGATTTAATAAACATAACAAAAATGAAATAAAGTAAACAATGAAGTGTACTTTCATAATAGGTACCTAGATGAGGACCTGCATTTCACAGCAGTTCACTTTCACAGAAGCAGGACAATTTCACCATACTTGATATAAGGATAATGCTAAAAAGTAATACTTATAAATGGCTTTCTGTAATAAACGCGTAAACCCGAAGAAGCAAGTTCAGTTCTATGACGATATAACAGGATTTGGCAGGGTATTACAATATGTAACTTTTACACACATTATACCGGAGCAGAATTAGCGACTTGCTTCCATGAAATCAATTGTTAAATCCCTCATTTAAAGTGACAGGTGTTTGAGAAAAGCTGGCTAATTAATAAACGTCTAATTAAACCGCTGGCTGGGTGTGTACTGGACACTCTCTGCTCACATCTCACCCAGGCTAGGCAGGAGGCCTTCTTAATGATTGGTGTATATGACATATATGAAATCGGCAACTACAACAGCAATTACAACACAGGACCGCCTGCTCTCAGCCTATAAATAGGTCTGTTTAGCAAGTCCCTTTAAGAGCATCTCACCACACGATAGCAAACCCACAAAGCCATATTGGTTCGGATGAGAATCGGAGACACATTGATGCGTGGCCTGTTGTTGTTGTGTGTGTGTGTGTGGTGGTGAGGACCCTTCCCGACTCCACTCTGCCCCCTCTGGCCAATAAACACACACTGCTCCTTTAAGTAGCTTATCTGTACCAAACATAACCCTTTGTCCTCACTTCTTAGATGTCAGCATTCCTGTACTTATTAAAATTTGCTTGCTTGCAAGAAGTTATTAAAAGAGGGACGGGGGAATCAATAGAGTAATGGATTAACGAAGGCAAATATCTATTATCTCCGATGGGTAAACGGTAATCCACACATGAAAGTGTTTGCTGTCTCGCCTAACACTGTGTGACAGCTACATAATGGAATCCCCTGTGCGCCAGCTCCTAAAACTTACAAGCCAATGTCATCTTTTGTCAGGCACTGCACCACGCTTTACAGGGCTGAAATTTCCGTCCAGCCGGCAGGGATTTGGGAAGCAAAGCTGGTATCTTCTCCTGGGACAACGGCACTCATCTTTCTTGTAAGACTGAGGTTTGGCTGGCAGCATGCCACTTCCACTAGCAGACCAAAGAAGACGTGTGCACACACACACACACACACACAGAGAGAGGCGCGCACACAGAGACACACACACACACGCGCACGAAACATCTTGCATGATTTAGCCAGATCTACCCATTTAATGGAAAGGAAATTCTTGTGAAATGTGTTTAATCAGGGGTTTTTCAGCATCCAGAGGATATACCCTTTTGATCTTGTGAGTGTGTGTGTCCAGGGAAAGGGTCAATTACTCATAGAGCAACTATTTATACTCACGTTGGATTGTTCCTGTTACAGTTCCCTTGTTGCCAAGTCCAAGATAAGGATGAGGGGCGCAGTGGCCTTTTGATCAGATTCGATAACTTCCAAAAGCATAAGAAAAATGATGAACATATTAGCATTCAGCTATAATGCAGCTATATTTATCCTCAGCTCTGTTCTTTCCAAAGCATGTACTGTACACTGCCAATAAAGCCGAAGTTAAATGCACTTGGCCAGACTTTAGATGGTATCTTCATTGGTACATGTACTTAAATGTTAGCTGTTGCTAACCAGAGGCTATTTTTGCACGTACTTCACACAACATAACACCAAAATAATACAACAGCGAACACAAGACAAATTCAGAAATAGGCACAAATGAAACAAATGAAAATACCAGGCATTGAGTGTGAATGTGCGTACGGCATTAGAACCACACAATATATTCCCAGGCTTCACCTTAATAAGTGTGTCACTAAGACAAAAATACAGTAGATTAAATTAAGCTAATTGAAAAGAAAATTAAAACTGCAAATTAGAGGCACGTGAAGTTATATTCAATTCAGTGTGATTGTTGACCTGATGTTTTCGTTTCCGTTTATTTATTTTCTTTGTGTTTCAGTGTTTTCTCGCATCTCTACTCACCACACTTGACACGTTACAGGTTCAGTTTGCTTGAACAGGACGGTTTGCAGTGAACGACATGCTTCTAGAACCAAAGGTCTGAGAAGCCGACTAAATGGTGTACCAGAATATTTCCTGGCAATAATCACTCTGTTAAACAGTGCTGTGTAAAACGCCACTGACCACTAGAACCTTCTAATTTAGATATTGTCTTCAGGTTCATGGGGTGTAGTGGAAAAGTGAACATGGAATGGTTCCAGGAACCATTTAGTTACTTTTCTGGATAGTTGTGGTAAACAGACATATGCATAGATGTATGTGCAGGTGAGTTCTGAACAGCTAGGGGGCATATTCTAGTGTTCTGGTCATCTGATCTGGTCATCTCCTAGCTGAATCGGCCTGGATTCAATACTTAATGCTTAACCATTACTCACTCCTAAAAATATTATGACTTACTGTAAGTCGCTTTGGATACAAGCGTCTTGTATTGCAGGCTAACGAATAAACACCAAATGCTTGTATGAAAATAGGTTTGGTACATCTAGCAAAAATGTTTCGTTGTCATGTTCACAGAAGGTTGGCTTTAAGATCCATATTGCATTGCACACGGTCCCAGTCTGTGTCATGCAGTCTTGCCAAATAATCCATCCTTGTCTGCTTTGACACGGTGGAAAAGATGCCAGAAGTGTGTGTGTACGTGTGTTTCTTTCTCTGAGAAGCCGTGACAAAAGGTTTTCCACTTGGTCTGCAGTCTAACAGTGGAAACACACAAGAACACTAAACACACAAGTGCCACATAAGTGTTGTCTTTTTTATTGTATGTGTAACACAAAAAACTTGGAGAGTTTATGGGTCCTTTAAAGAAGGAAGAACATGGAAGGAAGAAAATAAAAAACCCATTCCATTATCTTCACTATTTACCAGTGGTTCCCTACACCAAATATGGCATTTGCCGTGGCTAAGAATGTAGTATAAAACACTTTGATACCATATCATATAACCCGGATATGAGAATCAGACATCGCAAATGTAATTGGACTATACGAGGTGCGGAACAAATATTCTGTAGTGGCTACTCCAAGCAAGGGCTGGCCTGAAAACAAAATGAAGCCTGGGAAAACAACCACTCTTTGTCAGACACAGACCTTATAGATTAGAGACTGTAATTTGTAGCCAATGCAGTAATATGACAGCACCAAGGTCTGGATGTGATGCTGAACATCCCTCTTCTGAGGACACAGAGAGAACAGAGAGCAGATAAAAGAGCTAATTGCATAAACCACACTTTTACTTGCTGTTACTCAAATAGCAATATCGACTATCATATTACATTGCTAACTGCACAACAGAGAACCATAATAACAATAAGGCACATCCCTCTGTCTTTTTCTCCATCTGAAAATTGTACTGTGCGTCACTCCACTATAATATTTTGGCTGGCCTGAAAGGCAGAAAATGCTTAAGCCACAGTTAACAATCTCACTCATACTGCCAGGAAAAATGTCAAGATATCCCTGGAGCTATTTACGCATGCACCCAAGCTGTTCGGTTTAATTTGGCCGTGTTATTACAAGGTCCTGCTAGACTAAAACCCAGTCCTTCCACTTTCCCACTCATTCCCCAGTTCATGCCTACCACTATAGTTGACTTTAGCATGAACCCTGAAGGGAGCAATCTAGTAAATCAACTCAAAGCAATCGCATTTACAATATTATAACATTGTTTATGTGTTTGTTTAATTAATATGATTGTTAATTGTTCTAATTGGTTGGTTGTACTGTAGCCTGTGTTGCTATGGGTAGCTGGAAAAACACAAGCTAACAATGTTATAGGTTATAGAATGCAGACATTAGATGGAGGTGTGTTACTGGGCAATATGGGATTGAATGTCAATCAGATTGTATTAAAGGGAATATTTCTCAATAGTAGTTAAAGAACTCGGATGGAGAGGAAGGTGATGTATGTGTATTTCTATACAGTATGTGTATACATGCATAATACCCAAGTAGCCTTTTGCCTCCGGTCGCTATGTACTGTAACCCCCCAGTTGAGAATGCTTTCAGCAAATGCTGAACCAACATTCTTTCTAACTCCGATCGGAGGCACATGATTGGACCGCTCACCCCTACCCTCTCGTGGCCGAAAATGTCACACTATCACTTTAATTCCAGGTGCGTCTTAACTCTTGGCTTAGAATTCCAGGTAATTCCCGTGCAAGGGGATGAGTCTAAACAAACATTCCAGGGGTATCAGCGGGAGATAAAAGAAAATAGGTAAACTCCTAGTCAGCAACGACAGTGAGAAGGCCTATCATTCCCACTGACTCCAGGGCTCTGTAATAAAAATGCTTCCATCAGGCAAATTACCCATCCATGGTCTTGTCAGATGGAGGAAAAATTCCACCTCCCGCTGTAATAAGCATCTTTTGCACTCACACTGCGCATTAATGCAGAGATCAAACATGTGTGTTGCATTCCTGGAGACATTGTGCCAACTCCAAATTATAACCTGGCATCAAATACACACCCTACACTATTTCATCTACGATGCAATACCTTGTTGTGCAGTAAGACTTGAAGCTTTTACGGCAATATCCTGAGATAGCCGGTTACCTTTGTAGGAACGCCCAGTAGAGATCATTTCAAGTGTGTTGATGCCTTTTTCCTGCTTTCTATGCTTCCTGCATCAACAAGGATCCCCCAGACCTCATTGTGTGTTGGGTTCAGGGATAGCCGCGTGTCACTGAAGCTCAGTAACAGATCAGAGAGGTGGAAAGGCGGCACAGGAGAAATGCGACAGAGCATTTTGCTTTGACTATTGCCATGCTTATCTGGTGAAGCATCAGCACAGTTAGCTCAGCCTGTGGGGCCTGTGGCCTTCCACTTTTCATAATGCTCACCAAAACAGATAAGGGCTTCATATGGTCGGTTTATAGTTGCCGTGGAGATGGTCAAACAGTCAAATAGTCCACTAAGAGGGAACATTTATGACAATGCACCATAATTGGTCTAAGGATAGGGCATCTTTTGTTATTACATTCATCTTTTCTATTCAGTCCTGCTTTTGATGTGAGAGGATAGAGAAAACAAACACATTCTGCAATCAGATAAAACTCTTTGTCAGCCAAAAAGCGGTTTACAGCCTTATAGGATCAAAACATGAGTCATGTACTACAAACGCTCTGAAATCATCATTTTAGCATTCCGTAATATGTGGAAAGTCTGACCAAGCAATATAAATAGTAAATGGAGAAGTATTAAAAATAACACAGTGGATGATTCTCGAATGTGCATAAATCTTGTCATGTGTCTACTACGACATATGGACCAATTAATTTGAGTCCAATCTTCTCCTTATGGCAAGTGACAGACAGTCCGGTCAAGGTGGTCATTGATACGTTACTTTGTGCCAATGGAAGTGTCACAAGCAGCTGGGGCGTACGCGTCGTTGAGTTGCGACACCATATGGAGTGCTACTGCTAACGCACTAAAATATAATACACGATAGCCAAGTCAAAGCCTCATAAAACTTTTTTATTTTATTCCCAGCAAGCAGTATTCGTCTATCACCACCATGATGCTGACGAGTTGCGTGGACTTATTAATCTGTCACTGCTAAGAAATTGGAAAATATATATTTCATTCACCCTAAATACTTAGCTTATGTATGAAATAAATTCACAAAGATGAATTTTAGTTTATTTTAGTTAGTTTTGCAAACAAACAATACAGTTTTAATTTAGTTATCGTTTTTTTGTAAAGCCTCGTTTTTATTTTTATTTCAGAACACAAATATGTTTTTCCATATTTTCTATATAGTTTTCTATATTTTTTTTGTTCTCGTTAATGATAATGACTTTGGTGCTAATGCACGATTTAAAAGAAAAAAATCCACTGTAGCCAAATCAAAGGCTCATGAATCTTTTTTTCTTTTTTTCCCAGCAAGCAGTATTCGTCTTTTCTCCAACTGTGTCTGGGTGACTGTGTCAAGTATCATAGAGAACAATGGTGTGGGTTATAAGCATGAGGCTTGAATTTGAGCTTTCTTTGAAAACAATACATGGACAGTCAGCTAGAAGGTGGCCTGCATAGTTAATTTTTAGAGTGTCGGCAGAAAGACTGATCTCCAATGTCCCAAAATGACAGCTCAGATTGCACTTTGGTTATTACGACTATTTCAGAACAGCCACTGGTATTTTATTGACATTGTGCTCACAGAACACACCATTTCTCACAGCAGACATGCCTCTGGCCCTAGTGGTACTTATTCAGTCTCAGAGAATGGATTTAACAAAACATTCCCTCCAGCAAGGATAATGGTTGAAGATTTTCAAAGCTACAAACACATGTTTAAGTCAGTCTTCACATGCCATGCACGCATACAGTAAATCGGACCTTTCCCTGTAAAACCACCAGCTTTTTGGGATTTCTGAACACAAAGAATATGCCATGAGAGGGTATTTACAGATATACTGTGCAGTAAGTAAACTGAAAATATGTACATGTACAAAAATGTCTACTCTGCTAGATCAGCTCTTAGAATACTAAGCACTTCTCAATTAGCAATTATTTACTGAAGATTAGAAAACTTGGAAGTGTGAATGATAACTTTTAACTTTGATTATTGTAATTACTCAACTGTTTTAAGGAGTAAATGTTAAACCTTTCAGCAATGTTGCGCATATGCATAGGCAAAGCATTGACAAATGTACTAATTGTCGCTTTGGATAAAGCGTTTGCTAAATACTATAAATGTAAATGTAAATGTTTTACATATAGTGTACACAGTCTTTAGATCATCAGACATTAAAGAGAAACTGAAGTCTATAACATGATAAGATTTGAGTTTAATTTTACTAAATTCTACATGGTCAAAAATATTTGCTGTTTGACTTAACAGGGTTAACTTATCAACATTGTTATCTTCAGTTGAAATAAAAAGGCATATTCAACTTCACATGCTTATCCAACGATATATGTTTTATGAAGGCAACACGGTAACTTAACCAAGTTAACATTGGACAATAAATTGGACAATAAATCCTTTTTACAGCGCCTAAGTGGCTTTTCTGCATTATAGTTCCACTACCATGAGACAGATGTGACACGCATGCCCCCGCTCAACACACTGGCACACTAGATGTCTGTGTGTTGACGTGTGCACACACACACACACACACACACACACACACACACACACACACACACACACACACACACACACACACACA
>JAODLI010007240.1:0-27501 GCA_027575585.1 Percopsis omiscomaycus | reverse complement strand
TCGTGATGTAATCGTATCGTGACCCTTGTATCGTGATATGTATCGTATCGTGAGGTCCTTGCCAATACCCAGCCCTAATATCAACAACAACCACCACCACTTATCCAATCCTCGGGTGGCCTACCGGGCAAGACGGTCTGAAGGAGGTCTTGCATGGCGGACACGACTCGCTGCCTCTTCTCCACGTCCGGCTCACTCAAGCCGTGCTCTGCGATCACAGCGTCTAGGGCGGCCGTCACGGCGCCGACCTGCTCCCGTCCGGGAGGCGGGATCTCCGTCAGCATCGCCTGCTCGCGTCTCTCCTAGGGAACAAAGCGAACGCACAACACCGTGTTCAGATCACCTCTGAGCCCATACGGTTAATAAAGAGGGATGTCCTGATCCCCTGCTTTCAGTTTGCAGTCGGTTCATAGCTTGTATCATAATGCGTTTGTAAATGCATTCAAGTAGGATCAGTGATTATATTTAGTTCCAGTTTTACATTAGGGCTTGCTGCAGGGGTGGAGTCACGTGTCAGAAATCAGGAAGTTGCTATACAAGGGACGCCTTGTGGAAGGATTGCCATGGACGCTATAGGTATTGAAACATGAACCCAAACAGTATTGCACCATGTGTTACAAACAACTAGGGTGCTTGTCAGCACAGACTACAGGCCTGCTGTTCCCATGTTCCTTTCCCAGAGTTCCTTGCTTAGCCTGCCTCCCTCTTCCATTCTGTACTAAAAGTGATGAAAATTATCATGTTAATTCACACACGTTCCTAATAAGACCTCTGCAGCAACATTACACGTCTGACAACATGTACAAAATATTGACTGAATATTTATTTAACATCATACATTTTAGGGCGGTGGCAAATGTGACGGATTTGGGAGCCGCACGTTCTGCTTGTTAACTAGTACTAGACTATTTACGTCGCTGCTTGAGTGAGATGGGCTAATGGTTAACTGGTGGAGTCAATTGCTAGTAAAAGTATGTCGAGAGCTCACTTAATAGCTAAACACTAGCCGCCGTAGGCCTAGCTGTGCTGGAGGAGCCGTGGAAAGAGTATTGAAGCTAAATACATGAATGGATCAGAATTTGACTGATGCTGATCTGCCCCGATTCCCTTCAGCTGGACACAAACACACACAAAGGCAACTGGGCGAGGTGCACCACTCACCCTGGCCCTCCTCTTGTGCCACTTGTCCTTGACGTGTCTCTGGGCGGCGGGCAGCGCCTCCAGCAGGACGTCACACAGAGAACAGCTGTACAGCGCACGGGGGTTTCTGCGGGACCTCTACATGGAGGAAAAATTAAAGGATTCCTTCAGAGTTATCGGTTACAATGTGGCAATAAGTCTCAACATACTCGCATTAAATTCATGCAGTCTTATATACACATCCAGGGGTGGGCTGTATGTAGAATGTGTGCTTAGTTTACACTATTCTTGAGCTTAGCAGGACATCCCTTGCTGCATCTAGTGTGGGGCTTGGGCTTTTCCACACAAATACCGTACCGTGCAGGTGAGAAGTCAGGAAGGCATGAAAAAATAGATGCCGCCCAAGCACTCCTGTAACTTTTACCGGCAAATTTTTTTTAAACATTTAATACAGAGCTTGAGTTTTCATTTAACAGCTGTTAAAAGCCTATGTTTGCAATTACATGGTTGGTTTGAATAAATACTGTTTTTTAACTGCAACTTGGTTGTGATTTCCCCCTTTTTGCATGCAAGTTTAACATTGTTACAATAGAAACCACTAATGAATATAAACCAGAACGTTTTAATGCAGACACACAGGGACCACTAGTATCATCATACTGGTGTGATTTTATGCACCAAAGAGTTTTAAATCGAGCATTTATGAAGTGCTTTAAAAGGAGATTTAAAAATATTGAGATATGTATATCATGACTGCGATATAACTAAAAATTATCAAGATATGAATAATAGGCCATATCGCCAAGCCCTATACAGGTCTATCTATCTTTCTATCTATAGCCCTATAAAGATCTATATATCTATTTATTCTATCTATATCTATGTATCGCCATCTATATCTCTCTATCCATCTATAGCCCTATACAGGTCTATCAATCTATCTATATCTTTCTATCTATAGCCCTATACGGATCTATATATCTATTTATTCTATCTATATATCGCCATCTATATCTCTCTATCCATCTATAGCCCTATACAGGTCTATCTATCTATCTATATCTTTCTATCTATAGCCCTATACGGATCTATATATCTATTTATTCTATCTATATATCACCATCTATATCTCTCTATAGCCCTATACAGGTCTATAAATATTTATTATTTTATTAGGTACAACTGCACTATAAAACCCAATAAAGACACAACCACTCACCCTTTTCAGGCGCAAGATTTGTTCTTCGATCAGATGCTCCTCTGCCTGCAGGAGGTCCTCCAGCTCTAGGGCTGAGAGTGTGGACTCGTCAATCACCGGGCCCCTGTCTTCGTCCGCCAGAGCCCTCCGCCGGTCTCTGTTCCTCCGCCTCGCCCCTGCCAGGAGCAGACAAATACCAATTAAAGAGATGATCCCCCCCGCTGGGATCACTTGGCATGGCGCAGGCGTTTCCCCAAATGCCACGCCACGAAACCCAGATCGTTAACGTTTGACCCTTCAGGTGTTCCGTAAGTGCTCACTCTGGCGATTATTCCTGCCTGCACTTAGCTGTACTGAAAAAATGCATTGTGTTTTAATTAAGACGACAATGGTCGCGTTGGCAGCACGTATGCCATGTTGACTATTTATAAGGACTACAGTCGTCATGTGAATCGCATAATATTAGGTTGTGCCTCACCCAAGATGAGTACTCCGCCATCTGGTGATTCCCGCCCCTCTCTCAGATCTTCTCCCTGGGTTCTCTTTCTCCAGTGTTGCTGTGGCCAGTCTCTCCAGTTCTCGTCACTGTGCTCTGGCTCGGGGAACCTCCGAAAGCCCTCGCGCTGAGAGGGACTGTGTCCACCTCGGAATCCGCCGGGGGAGCTGCCAAGCGGCCCTAGTCCTCCCTTGTTTGGACTGGCACGATAGGGTCCGCCGTGGATCTTTCTACCCTGCTGACCGCCAAAAGATCTGGGGCTGTATCCTCGGCCCACTTCGTTGTTCCTCCAGTTTTCTGCATCATCTGTTCCCATGTTCCTTTCCCGAGTTCCTTGCTTAGCATGGTGTGGCCTGCCTCCCTCTTCCATTCTGTATTAAAACTGATGAAAATTATAAGGTTAATTCACACACGTTCCTAATAAGACCTCTGCAGCAACATTACACGTCTGACAACATGTACAAAATATTGACTGAATATTTATTTAATATCATACATTTTAGGGTTTACACTCAGCAGATTTGGGAGCCGCACATTCTGCTTGTTAACTAGTCCTAGACTATTTACGTCGCTGCTTGAGTGAGAGGCGGGATAAAACTAATGCTCCCTCTCGGTAAGATGGGCTAATGGTTAACTGGTGGAATTAATTGCTAGTAAAAGTATGTCGAGCGCTCACTTAATAGCTAAACTATCCGGGTAAATGCAACACTACTAGTTGACTTTGCTTATTATATATGTTTTGTTTAGCCACTTGTAACGTTAGCTAACAGAGTACTGCTACGAAGTACTATAACTAAGCAGCTTGGCATTTACACATTGTATCCAGTGCCATTGTTATCTTAAGATCTATAAGCCTGACCAAACCTGCTTATTATCTTTAAAGTTGTATGCAACTGTTTGGCATTTCAGACGCTAGCAGCTAGCATGCTAGATAAAATAGCGAACACTCGCGTACCTATCTAGGCCGACCAGCTAGCCAGCTAGCATTAGCGCTAGTCAGCGAGCAGGCTCCTCTATGCTGTGTTCACCTTGTGTCACCAAATCTTAGTAAAAACACGTTGCTGGCAAAATCTTCTCAAAAACGCCATCCATCAAAGGCCTGTTTAGCGTACACTGTCACCAACTCGCTGTATATTCAACGCTGACTGTGCATCTTGCACTTGATTACGGGGGTGGGACGAGTTTTCTTTCTGGGTCATCAGATGATGACGTAATTTTGTATGCCATTACCAGCAATGACCTCGTGGAGTCGTCTTTATGCTATTTTCTCCCCAATAACTGATCCTTCTTCAATATAAATATGTACTGTCGTAGAAAATAAACAAGGCCCTTTTTGTACTTGTACTGTAATGTGCAATGGACGGTATACGGCAAATTATGCAACTACTTAGGCTATAGGCTACAGACATAAAATGTCATCCTATATAAGGCTATCTGCATGTGTGTTTTGTTTTGTTATTACGTTTATTATCGATTATTATAGGGCATAGATCGGCTATCTATAAATAGCTTTGAATACACAGTGGGCTATATCCATGCAGCTTGTAGGCTCGGTCTACCCACAGTGAAGGAAATTATGAAGTGGTTGCCATTCGCAACGCGAGAGTTGTCGGGAGTGGGGCCTTTAAGCGGGGAAGACCCCGGGAAAAGAGATGACAGACGTCACCATTCGGGACTCTGGTTTCCTCCAATGACAAGTGAGTGCATGCAACGCTTAGTGTCATGACAAAGTCAGAGCACTAGTAAAGTCAATGCGGACGATCTATGTCGATTGATTAATACAAGGATACAAGAAAATGGTAACCTTCATGAACGATGGCTGTAGCTCCACCAAACGAAAGCGAGCGAGCAGCGGGTCGACTCCAGCCGTTGAAGACCTCACCCCCGTTCTGCGGCAGCGCGCAACCAGGCACAGAAAGCAGAAAATCACGTCCCGATTGAGCGACTCCGGTTTTGAGGAGGACTGGTCCCCGCTAAGTCCGTCACCACCACGTCCAGGTGAGCGGCCCAGTCCGGCGAGAGAGCTGTCAAACTGGCATTATCACTACGGTGATGTGGGGTTCAAGATAGAGAAGGAAAAAGAGACGCACTTTGATTCGTCCAGATGCCTGGCACGCCAGCCCCAGGTAGGCTAAGAGAGACGGGTATAGGGGTTAGTACAGTAGGCTGTGGCAGGTGGTCTTTAGGCTACTGTGACCCGAGTAGTCGCGGGATGATTTTTTGGATCCAGGGATTATTTAAAAATGTGAGGACTTTATTAATTAATTAGCCTATAATTTAACATTTTAATAACATCTACCTATAATGTAGGCCACTGTATTTTTTTTATAGTTTATTTTGTATTCAATTGCATTCTAGATTTAGAAAATATCCATAGGCGTACATTTTTCATTTGTGTTTTGGTTGTTGCATGTATATATATTTATTATTTTATATTTCTATATTATTAGGCTATATGCTGTGGTATTAAAAAAGAAATATGTTGCTTCCAGTTTCAATTTTACTTTTCTTTGTGAAATATTTGAATTTGCCTTCTTAATAGTTGTTGTTGTTATTATTATTATTATCATTATTATTATTATTGTTGTTATAAGGGCTAACGTGACTCGTGGCCACATATATTCTGTTTTTGTCCTTAAAAGATTGTGTGTGTTCGATATGTATCGCAGATCACAGCCGAGGCACGTTGTAAGCTGGTCAGCTGGCTCATCCCCGTACATAAACACTTCCGTCTGTCGTTCGAGTGCTGCTGCCTAGCGGTGAACATCATGGACCGGTTCCTGGCGTGCACACCTGTCGCTTCCGACTGCTTCCAGCTACTAGGCGTCACCGCCCTTCTCCTGGCTAGTAAACAGGTGTGTGTGTGTGTGTGTGTGTGTGTGAGAGAGAGAGAGGGAGAGAGAGAGGGAGAGAGAGAGAGCTTCTGCAGGGTCATAGATGATTTAAAATTATTATTTATATAATTTTTTCATTTTAATATTCATGTTTGTTGTTTTTCTGTTATCTGATATTTTGTTGTTATATTAATTAATTAACTGATCTTTTTTGACAGCACTAGAATTGTGTAAACAATTAAATGAAAAAAAATATATACAGTATCAACCTAAAAACCTCTTGGTTCATATGAAGCACTTTTGCAGCGCTGTCCTAAGGTCCCCCCCCCCCTCCCCTCTCTCTCTCTCTCTGTCTCTCTCTCTCTCTCTCTCAGGTGGAGGTGTTCTCACCACGGGTCAGCCAGCTGCTGTCGCTGTGCTGCGACGCCTTCACCAGGGAGCAGTTCTGCAAACTGGAGTGCATGGTCCTCCTGCGCCTCAACTTCCGCCTGGCCGCGCCCACCCTGGCCTTCTTCCTGGACTACCACACGGGCTGCCTCGAGGCTAACGGCTGGACCGCGGCGGGCGCGGAGGAGAAGGAGCAGGCCGTGCCGCCCGGGCAACGCGGCGAGCTCGCACAAAGGGTGTGCGAGCTAAGTCTGGCGGACTACGCCTTTAACCGCTACCCACCCTCCCTGACCGCTGTGTGCGCACTGAGAACCGCCGGGGAGTTACTGGGGGCTGGAGGAGGGTTCAGGGGGCCGGACGACCCCGTCAGAACACACCAGGGCTCACAGACGCTGATCCGGTCAACAGAAGGCCAGCGGGGAACGTTGGCTAATGACATCTCTGCTAATAAGCGGGCCCCAAGCACCTCTGCACCTGATGAATACACGTCTGTGCTCCTGGACAGCCGGGGCCACAGCCTGGCCCGGGAATGCAGAGAGAACTTGAAGTTATTGTTTTCACTCAACCAGGAAACGTTGCATGCAGTGTGATTGCCGGGGCAATATTAGCAGTGTTAGGCTCAATTTAAAAGTATTTAAATCGTGTATTATGTTCTTTTATTTTCTTTAAAGGTCAAATGGGAAAAGGGCTGCCTTTTTAAAAACAGTGAGGATTTAATAAGCCTTCAGTTTTGGAGAGCCCTATATATAGACCTCAGAGGTCACGCCGAGTTGTTTGCAGGCTCTGGTGGTTTTGCAATGCACAGTACTGTAGCATTATTATTTCATAGGCCTTTATAAAGAGCATATTGACTATTAATGTATTTGAATTTGTGAATGCCTTATTTATGTCTTTAAGGACATTTGTGTTTCAAATGATCAGGTTGTTCCGTTGGGAGAGCAAATATGCATGCAATAAATGAAGATGAATTTGTATAAATTGATTGCTGTTGGTCTGTGAATGTGTGATGAAGGTGAACCTGTTTACACAAATAAAGGACTTTATTTCATGAATAAATGTCTCAAGTTTTTCTTTTTATTCAGAATAAAGGGACACCTACAGAGGCGTGATAACAATATAGCCTACAGTACAGTTTGATTATTGTTAAACTAACAAATACATAGACTACATAGATACAATAAATAAAAAATACTGGGAAAAAAAATGAATGCCCAATGCGTCAAACTGTTTATGCTTGATACATATAGGCTATGGGCTATGTTATTAATTTAATCAAGAAACCAGCTTGATTTAACTCATTTTGGCCTTAGGCTATGTGCTGCTAATCCATCGCACGTGGCAGCTCGACCTGCTGACACCTTGTCGACCACACAGGTGCATTTAGCGTTTAAACAAAGTAGGCACGCTCCTGTTTGTGGACAAATACAGACATTTGTCACTAGTGTTTGCTGAGAAATCTGCTATGATCGCTCTTTTCCTTTTCCCCATGCCCTGTGCGCTCACGGACTTCGACCCAATATAGGATACGCTCTCGTCGCAGTCAAACATCCATCTAATCACAGGATAAATTATGAACGACATGCGGTAATATCGCAGACAGCGCGCGGGATAGAGCCAGAAAGGCGCTTTAAATGGGCCTCTTGCGGAGAGACACAATTTGGCCCGGGGTCCGGCGGGGTCCCCAGGCGCGTGGCAGGTTTAGGCAGCTGCTGTAGGTAGTGGCGCCGCTGAGCGCGCTGCCACTACACAGTCGGGACAGAAAACCGTTAGGCAGCCCCCAATTTAATCTCCGAGGACGCTGTCGCTCCCTGGAGACGAGAGAAAAGCATTTGATTGGACCGAATACACGGAGCCGCGGCACAGAGTGGCTCAAACCGGGAGAATGTCACCTATATTAACTTTAAAACAAACCATGCCTGTCTGCAGTGTAAACCTCACGTCTGAAAGATGCAAAGGAACAGGCAGGTGTTTGGTGCTGTCTGCCCCAATAACATGGGCAAGAGCAGGAGAGCCACAGAGGAAAAAAAGGTACGAAATTATATATGGAGGCTTATAGACATTTAGCCTCTTATTAGGCTACATGTAGCCGACATTGTTGTTTAAAAAAAGACTTCCTTTGTGCAGGGCAAGGTGATGATGCCGAGGAGTAGCAGCCCAGTCGCCGTGTTCATGGACAAGGCTCCCTGCATTGTCGAGCAGGGTATGTGGGTGGCTTGATATATGGTGGATTTGATTGAACTGAATTTGAGTGCAAGAGCTGCGTCGATGAGACGGTCTGTTATGTGTTACAGCATTTGCAACTATCGCATGGGATGATTTGGAGGACTGCACATCTGTGATGAGACGAGAAAGTGACTCCCTTGGCTCCCAGGTGGGAATATATCTCCGACAGATACAGTAAATAGACTATATATACTGTATTTATCTGTATCTATCTATCTTTATACTGTAGCCTATATATACAGTAGGCCTACAGTATAGATAGAGATAGATCGTGTGCCTTCCACAGCCAGTCGCTCACACGTTTGCTGTTAATGTTTGACGCGACACGAGTGTTGGAATTCAGTTATTGTTGTGTGTGTGTGTGTTTGTGTGTGTGTGTGTGTGTGGTCATGCATGCCAC
This sequence comes from Percopsis omiscomaycus, assembly GCA_027575585.1. Classification (NCBI taxonomy): domain Eukaryota; kingdom Metazoa; phylum Chordata; class Actinopteri; order Percopsiformes; family Percopsidae; genus Percopsis; species Percopsis omiscomaycus. The sequence continues at coordinate 18,823 of JAODLI010007240.1, read as the reverse complement.
GTGCGTTTCCTATAGCCCATATAAAGCTTCATGGTAATTAGTTCCACCGCAGGTAGAATGTCGTTAAAGCACAGTTTTGTAGCGTGCATCTTTACGCCACCACCTACACTGAAATGACCTCCACGGCTCGTTTCCCCATAGACCTGCACCTTTCTCGGTGCCGGTGGGACTTGCAGGTAGAGAGTCCAATAGAAAGCGTAAGCGTTTCTTTAATGCTTGTGAATTGTCGATGTGTCAGTGTCGTGTGATTTGACCAGTTGTGTCGTCAGCAGGTAATCGAATCTGATGGAGACGACGATTTTGGAGAGTATGCGTTGGACTTCATGGAAGGTAAGACACCCAAATATCAGCCCACATGACAGATATATGCTTCATTTAAATCTCTTATGAACATGCAAAATAACAACAAAACACCACCTACATTAATAGTAGGCTAGTGTAGCTAGAATCATCATAATCAATGTTGATTCATGAATTATGTAATGCTCCAAATATCCTATTGAGGATTGAAACATTGTTCACTTAATTAAGTTCCTTGCTTTGGCCCAGGATCTAAAGTATTGTGATGTGAGTGTGTGATGTTTTTTTATGAATTAATGAATCCATAATTGATTATAATCTATTTGTTTTGTACTTTACTAATAACTATCTACAGTTGGCTACAATGACAACCAATCTTTCAATAATCTTACTATAGGCTACTAACGCACCATTGTAATTAACATTATCGCCATCCTCTCTCAGTGTTTAGGAAAACGTTGTCCACTTGAAACAGATAAGCACATCATCTCATATAGAAGCTTCCTCTGATCCTCTGTCAGATTCGTCCACGGGGCTGGAGAGCAGTCTGTCTCCCATTGGACTTGTACCGTTCCAGGGCTGCATCATACCCCCCCTCACCCCTCAGCGGGACTTCTCTCAGGACGAGGGTCCGGGCCAGCCCTCCCTAGACGCAAGCATTCCCCCGGCCCAAGACGGAGCTTTCTGTGAGGCCACGGAACAGCATGAGGGCAGGGTGTTGGGAGATGCCATGCAAGCTAACACACAGGTACAGGAGGCCTCCGGTATATAAATGGGCTGCTGATGGATTGAATGATTGAGTGATTGATTGACGGACTGATTGAGTTTCTGTTCATCTGCCTTTATAAACGAGGAATACAGTGGTAGTGACACCTGACATTCTGTCAGATAAATGATGTACATTTTACGGTGATTAAATCCTATTTATTGACAGAACAAAGCAGGGAGAAGGCTCAAGTGCCTGTCTAGAGTGACAGGACTGATGCATTTGGGTGTTTCTGTACAGCTTCACCGGACGCTACACAGAAAACAGGAAGAGATCGACTCGCTCCAGGAGAGGAATGTTCATCTCAGGGAGCTGGCCAGCCACGCTAAACACCTGGCTTCAGTCCTGGATGTGAGTAGACACACACACACACACACACACACACACACACACACGCAGACACATAAAATCAAAATCACATACTTAATTTTGCACAACACTTGAATACAGAAGGAGCCGGTGGACTTGTCTAAGGGCAGGACACTCTCTGCCTTCCCCAACATGCCTGAAATACTTGTAATTGTAGTCAGTGTAAATTGCTTTAAAATAAATAAAGTAATTGTAAGCTCTCCTCTAGTGGATGTTGCATTCACATGCTTTCTCTTCATGCAGAAGCTGATGACAGTCAGAGCTCCAAGCCTGAATGAACCGACGAGGCCTTCGTGTGATCAAATCTCATTCAGTCCCTGTAAGAGACGGCGACCGAATGAGGAAAGTGAAACCACGTGCTCCGCCTCTGTCGAGGACATTCTGAGGGACATCAGCACGCGTTGTAACGCTGTCCTGCGGGGAGGCGCCAATGACCATGGGCCGCGGCCGGCCCTAGAGAGTATACGCATGTATGGGGCCTTCTCTGGCCTACAGACGTCCATCTCCACGGGCGGCAGCGAGAGCATGGAAGGCACGGAAACGGGAGAAGGTGACTCGTCTTTTCGGACGTCTGTAAGGGAACACAGCACTATAAGGACCCAGGTGTTTCTTCATGGACATGCCTTCACCTCACGGACTCCGCAAGGAGGATACCGATTTCGATGGGTTCCCAATCACAGCTAAAAAAAAAAAAACAGAGATTCAGGAAATAGCTTGTAAAAAGCTAGCCTCAAATCATCCCAGAAACTATTTTGCCCCCTTTCAATGGGTCCAGTACGTCATTCCAAGGTGCCAAAGTGCAACTTTTAAGGGCAGCTATCGTATAATCAGGGAGTAAGTGTGGATGGGCAACTATTGCTAATGCTTAGCTAATTAGCCTATACTGACAAGAATATCTATAAATGATTACGTTGTGACTGCCAGTATGGTGCTAAACATAATACTGCCCGAGATTTTGTTTACGTTTTTTGTGTTTACATTTGTTGTACCCGCCAAACAAATGGGGCCTGCATCAATGCCGTGTTTATGTTCACACCTAAATATTTGTTTAAAAAATGTCTACAAAGATTTCTACAACAATGTAATAAACATTTTAAGCTAACTTTGGCTATTGATTGATTTTATAGACTTCAATACTGTAAGCCTTAAGTTACACCGAAATAATTATAATAGAAGTATTAATTCCGAACTTCTTTGTGTACAAACAAATACTTCCTTCTTCTGTTTGAGTGTCTGTTTGGTTTGATAATGACTCTAAATCTATAATTGCAGTTGGAAACAATATAAATCATGGTAAACCGCATTTTTATAAGGTATGGGTTTTAAAAAAAGTGAATCTATACTTCAAGACTATGGGAGAAAATCAACACAGTAGTTATATCTAAAGAGAATCTGACCCACTGACCCGCTTGAGACAGGCTAGTCCAGAACACATTAAACCTCTGCTCAGACAACTATTAAAACTCTCTGACCTTCTTTGCTTGTGTTGTTTATAGGAGCTTGGAGGGTAACACCTCAGCCCAGTATCATTTACAGTACAGCTATCACAAGCATGCTTCTTTGAGGAGAATTTAACAAATATGATGATAAGAAGATAATTTAATCAGACAGAGCGTTTGCACCGAATTTTTAGATGTTCTTTGGGATATTCAATAAAAAAGTGGTCATATTCCTTAATGCAAATATAGTCAATTGTACTTTTGTGTTCATCTGATTAAAACAATATAAACAATATAATATATAAATACAGTATATGCTTATTTGAAAGCTTCATAAGTGAATTTGGTTATATAACAGGGAAAACAAATACATTATTTAAAAAAGTAATTCAAACTGTCAATGTTTTGCATAAGGGCATGTGTGCATTATAATGGAATTGATTATGTAATACGCAAATACAAGGATGTTTAAGGTCCATATGACACATTGTAAATTATGCCGATAATACTAGCAGTTTTGTAACACATGCTTTACATTTTTAATTTATTTTGTAGCATATAGGCTAGGCCTTCTTGCTCCCAAGTGATTTGAATAAAGCCAATCACTGCTACAAATAGTTTTACTGTGGATATGGCCTATTGCATCTAGTTTCCTTTTTCTGTTATGTGTTATTGCAACACAGACCAGCACTAAATCGTTGTCTTATATGATTTGGCCAACCTTCTGAATAGACTATTGATTTATGTAACCTGGCCCTATGTGCTTCAAAGACTTTATCCGTTAACAATTGAAATCTTCGCTGCAACGTTTAGTTAACGTTAAGATGCTTTCTGACAACGCCTCAACCCTTAACGGCATGAAACATGGCTCAGTACCTGGGCACACCTTGCGACACTTCAGATGCAAACAAACCCGTTTCTCATTGACCGGCATCAGGATGCAAAAGAGGCGTAGTGGACGTGGTGCCTTTGTTTAGACCCCTGTGTGTGTGCGCGCGTGTGTCTGTGACACATTTCACCGGTTAAGCTGCCGCCAAACTGCGGGGGAGAGTGCGGAAAGTAAAAAAAACACATTGAAACAATAAGTTTCTACGGTGACCAAACCCAAACTTTAGCTCAACGGAAAATAAACACCAGGCTATAGTACACCATGTCCATTGGGATGACGCAGCGAAGGCCCTCCGGGGTATCTAAAGTAGGAGAAAGATGTTTTGAAGACGAATCAGTTAGGAGTCTATGGTCAGTGGTTTTGACACTTTTTGAGCCACAACCCCCCTCCCAAGAAGGCGGTTTATAGTAACTTTAAATAGCAATAGGCCTATATAAACCACTTCTTATAAGATAGCACTTCATAAATAGTATACATATACATATATATAAACACATGAACACAGTTTTAAAAATATATGCCTATAGATAATTAATTTTTTTTTTTTTTTTAAAGTTCACCATTATAAAATCATCTCGTACTCAATGACAACCCTGTTGATTGCCATTGAGTGCACCTGTCGCAGAGGGCCGGCGCGAGCCCGGGGTGTGAGCGCATATGGAAGTGGCAGGTGGCGAGAGCACGTCCCTCTCGCGCCGTTCAGCCTTCTTAGCGCCACACACTTCATTATGTGCGCCAGCTTCTGCAAACACGAGGCAACACTGCCCGCGGACACGGATCATAAACCGCAAACTTGATTGTATTTGTTAAAAGACCATTAGCCCAGCGGATAAGGATGGAGTCAAACGAGAAATTAGCCTGTGGTATCTTCTTACACGAGAGCAGGTCTGACATGAATGACTAGCCTACATAGATTAATGGGGGGGAAAATAAAATACAATAGTAAACACTAATCTAACACTATTATTATTATCATTATTATAATAATTGCGGTTGTTACTATTATTATTATTATTAATATTATGAATAATAGTAAACTGAAGTTTTAGTCTTTGTTGTTGGATAAAGTAGATTTATTTATTAATATTAGCCTAATAATGGTCATACAAATAATAATAATAATCAAAATAATAATAACATAAATGTAATGTTTTCGTTTAGTCTAACATTTGTTTAGCGTAATGATTGCTTTAACATGCTTTAACAGTCCTAATAATGTAGCCTACTAATGATTAATTTGCCTAATGGCCTTATTGCAGCATAGGCTACACAGCCAACTTGACAATAGTCATCATGGTGATGGCGTGCAAACATGATGCCACCTTGGAGTTTTTCTGCGCCTCTCTAACTCCGTGCGTTTCCAGGGGAACCCGCGGCGTTAAGGAAAGCCTTGATTAAATAACGCCCTTAACCGCCAATAGCGCCAATAGCTGGAGAGCGCTTCCCGCTCACCAGTCCGCCTGGGTAGCATATTTAGGGGCCAGGGGTCCTCCACAAGAAGTCAGGACAGGTGCGCACGGCATGGGCTCCGAATCTGGAAGCAATCGGCGTAGGCTACTGGCCGTTTACTGAAGGCACGGCACGGCACGGCACGGCACGACACGGCACGGACACGGAAGAACAACCTGAAAGTCAGAAGTGGAAATTCATATTGGGGTTGGCGGAAAGGTTGTTTAGAAATTAAATCCACGTAATAGGCTAAAAAATTGGACCATTGTTGGTGGCTGCAGGGAAAATGAGGAGTCTGGAGAGAATTTGTGCAGAAAAGAGGACACACTGCCCCTTGAATGGTTCAGCGCAGAAGGTAAGATACATGCCTGGTATTTTCTCAAAATTGAACATCATTGAAAAGATTCTGCCATGCACTTGAAATACACCAAAATAAACTGGACGAAGTGGCACTAGAGCTGCTGGCACGCCTCAGTGCTGCCACCCACTGGCTTCAAGTGTGAAATGTATCTACTTTATCCCACCACAAAGACTTAAGTTTTCTCTCGGCAAAAAATAAATAAAGCATTGCCTTATATTTGATCTTATCGCAAACTAGAGCACCCAGCAGTCCTACGGTTCACACATGTTTCTCACCCAGTGCGTTGGACCACGATTGTGATTGTGTTTGAGAGGCAGTGTAATGTTAGCTGATGTCACGTTTGCCAGCTCACATTGTTCTGCTACTTAACCAGTCGCCCTGACCCACCAGATGCCTTCTTCGCCCTCTATGCGTTACAAAGTGGAGAAGTAATCCTCTTGGCTGGCTGGGAGGCAGTGTCTTGTTAGCTGGTGGGTTCATGTATGCCAGCTTACATGCTTCTGCCCTCCAACTGTCCATGCAAACAACCCTCTTGTGGAAAAAATAGAGCCTATTCAACTTTCACCAATTCTAAACGGTTTTTTTTTAAGTAAAATTTTTAAGGATTTCTCTAGGATCAGTCATTCTTTGACTGAACTGAAGGGGACTGTACACCGCTCTGAAATAAACTGAAATAATAATATGTTTTAATTTAATGTAGCCTATTCCATTTAAAAGATGCATATTTGTAATGCTGAAAGTGAAGGATATAGGACAGGTTAGCCTATCAGCATTATTGTCCTTGCAAGATGGCTACCCCTCCCTGCTCCTCCTTAATTGAAACAATGGTTAACTCAAAGGTAGGCTATACATGCTTCCCTTCAAGACAGTGTTACACAAACAATGTTACGGTAGGCCTATGTGTAAACTTATGTTTTAAACATGAGCTGGGGCGGAGGTTTGTGGTTCTGTGGGCGCTTTAATGTGGCGCTATAATAGATAGTGTATCTTTAAAAGCATCTCTTGTTCTGTGTCGTGATGAGGCAGTGCTGTGTTAGCTGGCTGCTATATGCTCAGCAGCTGCACATACTTCCATATCAAGGCATCTGAGCTCAGCTGACGTTAGTTGACAGGGCAACTGTGATCTCGTTCAACAGAGATGGTCAACATTTAAATAAAAAAATCCCTGGTTCATTAACAGGCACCGTTAATATTTCACAACATGTTTCTTTAATTGCTGGTTGTTGTATGAAGGTTCAATCTCTTCTGTCGGGCTAAAATAAAACAAATAACCTCACATAACCACACAGTTAAATGTAAACAGTGGTTGTAAGAGATGATTGTAACAAATGAGTGGAGAATTTGACCGAACGATCCCTCACAATTGCTGGTCCTTATTATTAGGATGGTCATCCTGTTGACAGTGGTCCACATTACACTGTGACCGACCCCATAATCCATAAACATTAACACCATCCCATCAGGTATTCCCACACACACACACCAGGAATTTATCTGAGGTGTCTTCGACCACTTCTTGGCGTCAGATCTAGTGATCTTCTTCTTCGCAGAAACGCAGACAGAGATGTTTCCAGTCTGCATTAATACTCAGACACCCATCAGAGTTCCCCTCTTTTCTTTATAATAATATCTCGTACCAGCGCCGCGGCCTCTTGACGGACGCTGTCCATGGGCTCTTCGGCTCGCCAGAACCGAACCACTTTCCCCTCTGGGTTCACTAAAAACTTCCAGAAGTTCCACTTTGGAGTTTTCTGGACAGAATCTGCAAAATAATAGGTTGCCATATAGTTAGAACGGATGTGTTCACCCTGTTCTCTGCCCCTCAGCCTTAGGCAAAACTATGGGGTTCTGGGGGCGCTATAACGCAATGGAGGAGTGCAGGCTACCTTTTAGGATATGGTTTTCTATACACTCTCTACAGACCTGTGAGAAATTTGAAGGCAGGTTCAGCTTCAGATCCCATTATTTTGATTTTGCTGAAGAAGGGGAAGGTGACGCCATATGTGGATTTTGCGAATACTTCGCATTCTCGGCTGGTGCCTCGTTCGGTGTCCCCAAACTGGCCACAGGGAAACGCAAGAACATTGAAGTGGGACGTTCCCAACTCTCGGTGGAGCTCTTGCAGCGAACGGTAGTTCATCTCTGACTGTTCACTGTGACTCGCCACGTTTACAACTAAAGACGCCTGTGCAGAAGAAAAAGAACGTAGTGAAACTTTGACATGCTTCAGACTATAGACATAAAACATGTAACTGATTTGCTAAATTGCGTAAATAGGCGACCTACTAAAGAAATTTGTTGACGCAGACTTACTTTTCCACGGTACCTCTCCAAGGAAACGGTTCTCCCTTTAGCATCTTTGACCTCAAAAGAATAAAAATCCTTTGGTTTCCTAGGCTTTACCAGTTGGGTTTGCAGAAGGAATATACAACCCACGCCAACTGTCATACTGAAAAGAACCGTGAACCTTTTTACTTTTTGGTTTGAGGACTTCGTAGGGTAGCCCCCTAAGGCCTCCATCTTGGAGGGGCGAGAAGGAAACCTGGGGACGAGACTCAACAGTCCTGGGCGGATCAGAGGGAGTAGACAATAGAGGGGGGCTACTGCTTGGGATCAAATTTCACAACCGACAGTCAACGGAATAAACGTGAATGGTTCAAAGTGTTTTCAATGTAGATTTCCACTAATATTCATTTATTGTATATTTTAGGGGCATTTCAACGACCGTCACATATCTTACAAACGCTTTAGGAGAAGAATTGTGCAAAGGCAAAACAACGAGTGCCCCGTTGAGAGTACTCCCTTGGCCACTGGGCGGCAGTATCCGCATTGTCTTGAGTTTGATACCGTCCGTCAGAGATTGGCGTTGGATTCCCCACCAAGAGACCAAACGTCACAACCTGCTGCGGAAATCGAGGGAAGCTTTCAAGGTATTTTATAGAAAAAGACAGAAATATATTTTTGTTATCAGAACTGTAATCAGAACATCCTCCTCAACTAACACACACACATACACAATCTATGCAAGGAGGTTAAATTGATACTCACCTTTACCTTCCTATGTGATTTAAATATGAAAACTAGCAATATAGTTATGTTATGATGAGTTATGATGACTGGCATGACCTCACAGCAGACACTAGGCCATAACAGTCAAGTTTAGTGATGTTCTCTATTTCTTTTCCTATATTTGGTAAATCCTGTATTCATTTTGACAAGGCACAAACGATGACATCAACAACCTCTCCGCAATGACAGCCTTTCCGGCATCACCAGAAACAGCAGGGGCATTTCACCACAACCCCGTCACAACAGAGGACACGCCAGGTGGCAGGCCTAAACCAAGGAATGCCCTTGAGCAGGTTGGTAATGGTGATCTAATGGGTTAGAGTGGTAATGTGCTCCACACATTGAAACACAAAACAAAGACCCCCACCACTGTTATTAAAATGAATTATTATCAGAAGTGATATGAAGGCGGTAAGATTAGATTAGTCAGTGGACACAATTAGGGCAAAAAGGCCAGTGACAGAAAAGTATTATATTTATTATATTTAATGACGAACGCATGGTTTGACTTGACAAATAGCCTTTTAGTGTGTGTACATAGTCACTGCTTATTTAGAAACATTTACTAATAATTTTTATATGGTTCCGTATGACACTGTATGCCTAATTTTTGGGACTCACCCCTAAATAATGATCAACATGAATATAAGAAATAGTTGAGGTATGTTGCGTTGCAGGACTGGGTATGGACAGTTTCAGGACACGGACATGGAAACTGTGGTACAGTATGAAATACACACACACACACACACCCATATAACAAGTAATAATACGCACAATGTGTTTACTACTACTATCTACTATTATTATTATTTAATTATTACTATTGCTTGTGCTTTTATGCTTGTATATGTGTTTGTATGTCTGTGTGCTTATGATGGCATATACCAGGATGTAGGGTGAATTACATCAGAGTAGTTTATCAATGGCGACAAGGAAGAAATTAAGAAGAAATAAATTCAAATGTTTACGGTTTACAGCAAAGCAATGGTTTGGTTATGCAGTAGTCATCAACTAGTCCTTGACATTACGGTGACATATTAACACAATGTACTGTATGCAATATGATATCTGTGGGGTTTTGTTATATCGCAGACTTGCAAGATAATGTGAGCGGTGAGCTGAAGCCATTCGCTGTTCTGAACGCAACGCTCAGACATCCCCGGTGCCAGGCAGAGTTGGCTGCACCAGAACTGCTGAATGACTACTGTAAGATAACAGTATGGCAATGACAGCAGTATGTGACCGTGTTGGCATTGTAACAGCACAGACAATCAGGGCGGGAAAGACAATATTAGCATGCAGGCCTGATATATGTGATTGTGCGTTCTGATATTGTTATAGTCCCAAAGAGAGATACAGTAGCTCACTCAGAGTGTTATCAGAGAAGCAGTATTACGTTTGTATCTTGGTGCATAGTGTGGGGCCTATTTCCATCTAATGCAGGTGACAATAGAACAATAAACATGTATTAATCATACATTTATACACTAAGAGTTGATACAGTTTACAGGAAAAGACTCTCTCTTGCCTTAAGGTAGACCTATTGGCCGCTACTGTGAGACTGCAGTCCGTTTCTCACTTATCACGGCTTTCTGTGCAGACGCTAATCTTCTCGACTGCAGTTGCGATGGCATGGTCGCTCTGGGCCTGGGCTCCTCGGTTTACCTTTGGGACTCAGAGACACACTCTCTGGAGGGGCACCTTCACCCAAGACCGCCGTCGCACACCCCGGCACACCCAGGCCCGGCATGGCACCGTCAGAAGGCCATCTCATCTGTGTGCTTTAGTGGCGACGGCAGAGTGCTCAGTGTTGGAACCAGGAAAGGGGAGATACAGGTAGGGGGTGTGGGCCTGGTTGGAGTTGGCTCTGCTAAACGGATACGTTGTTTTGACCTTTAGTTCCTTCGCGCTCCTCTGAGAAATTCAACAGCAGCGGTTTGTGGTTCGTTTGTGTGACAAACGTCTTTCTCTTTGAGTTATCAGCTGTGGGATGTGGAGAGGAAGTATAAAGTGAGGTCTCTTCTGACGAATCTGTCTTGGGTGGGCTCTCTTTCCTGGAAGCAGCACTTACTGAGCAGGTACTCTGTGTGTGTGTGTGTGTGTGTGTGCGTGCGTGTGTGTGTGCGTGCGTCCGTGCGTGCAGTGTAGTTCCTTTTATAAAAATGCATGTTTAAAATAATACAAAAATAAAACATGGAGAGACATAAGATATACTATTAAAACATTAAGTGTGATCTGTTTAATGGCCCTACACATTATTGTCTTAGTATTAGCCACATTTACAAGTGTATATATACTATTGGGATGGTGTTAATATATATATCTATTAATTATAATTAATAATTAATAGATTTTAGATGTATTATTACAGACCATTCCGATTGTACAAGCTCCGCCTCCACGATTTGATCTGCTTTGCACATCAGTCTGTGGACTCTCCAATTGAAAACCGCTCTAAACCAATACGTGAGCGAGTCCAGGTGGGACATTCAGTTAGCGCCAACAGCGATTAAGTGACATCCCCAGCTGGTTCTTGTTCTGATTGGCTGAAGGCGGTCCAATCGCCTGCTAATAACTTTGACAAGTGATGACCTGGTCTCGGAAGGTCGTGAGTTCGAGCCCGAGAGTTGGCCTACCCTTAAAGCACCCTTGAGCAAGATGCCTTACCCCTCCCTGCTCCTTGTAATGCTTGTAACAGTTTGGATGAAAGCGTCAGCTGAATGACCTGATTCTGGACCATTTAGAATCGTCTTCCTAGTAGTGACCTCATCCCTCTGTTACGCGACATGGCAGTGGCTCTGCTCTGGGACACATCCATCACCATGACCCGCGGGCTCCCACTCCTCTGGTGGGCGTGGCCGTCCAGCAGGGAGGCGTCTGCAGCCTGCAGTGGTCCCCGGGAGGGGACCGGCTGGCCAGCGGCTCCACAGAGGGCATCCTCAACATATGGAACGGTGACGTTGCACGGTGCACCGGGGCACACGCACCTGTCGCCACGCTGAGGCAACCTAGCGCTGTTAAGGTCAGTTAAGGTCAGTAGAACCTTGTTACGAAGTGTACTTTGCGTGTTTACACGTTTCTTATTAGTTAAAGGTAAAAACGTTGCTAAATGTTGTGGACCTGTGGGCAAAGAAACATAGAAAAATTGAAATATGATCTCAAATGAGTTTTAAAAAGACGTACACTCACGAGACGGAGACTCGCGGCGATTCGTGGGCACAGAATGAGCTCTTCTGGTCTCCCTAGCATGGGTCGCAGGTAGCTGACAGCTACACGTGTACCCATAACCAGACCAAGGGGGAAACTCTCCAAGTTACGAACTCAAAACGCCCTAATACAGGGCCGATGTCCGGCCCGCGTGTGAGCTATGACGTCTAAACTGGCCCGGTGCCACTTTAGGACCTACTGTAGGGCTAGCCTGCAGTCCCCCACCCCCCCCCCCCGCTATAGTCAGAGTTTACACCAGGTTGGTAGCTGTGTGTGTGTGTGTGCGTGCAGGCCATGGGATGGTGTCCATGGCAGAGGCAGCTGATTGCTACCGGGGGCGGGTGGAAAGACGGAGAGCTGAGGATATGGGACACGCAGTCAGAGGCCTGCGTCAGCTCGGCCCACACTAACTCACAGGTCGGGGACGTCTTTTTTACACATCCACTGTTCTAATGCAATGTGAGGAATCATTCAGACAGACCCTATGGGTACGTTATGAAAGGGCTGTGAGTGCTATATATACATATATACAGTATATATATATACATACTGTACATACTGTACATGCATACATACATACATACCCATGGAAATACAATGACATTTATATTTAACATATTTATATTTTTTAAATGAACTAATCTACATTTTTGACATTTATATTATTATTATATTTGCAAGAATATGCAGTGGTCTCTTCATTTTTTCCATGGCTGCATGTGTTACTGACTCCAACTGCAGATCTGTTCCCTGCTGTGGTCTGAGCAGAAGAGGGCGCTGATCACTGGGCACGGTCTTCCTCATCACCGCATCATCTGCTGGAACTGGGATTGTCCGTCCCTCAGACAACAGTATGAGCTGACAGGTAGGGCTGCTTGCAATACGTACACAACCACTGCAGGAGCCTTTCTAAGGGCTTTTCAAGTTTAGGCTTTTTTTGCAGTGTAGTGATAGAGTTGCCCCTCCTAGCGCTCCATACTCCTCCCCAAACAGAGCTCCAAGGCTCACACCCTTCTCTACCCCTTCCCCTATACGGCCGCCCACACTGTTCTGGTGGGGTGGGGGGTTGTTACACTACAATCGATGAGTGGCCAACATGGCCGATATGCAGCCTCTACAGATTCCATAGACTCTTTTCACAAGGCTGTTAGTGTTAGGGGCAGATCATTCTCTGGACCCCCTGTCTCTTAGACCGTTTCCATTCTGAGTTGTTAGCTTTAGGTTTGCATGTAGGTTGCAAGTGAACATGAAACTGTGACTGACGGTACAGATACCGCAATGTCTAAATGTGATGTGAGGTGTCACAGTTTGGGAACGGAGAAAAAATACATATTGGACCCGCGAGGCAAAAACCTTGGTATAATCTTACAAAGTAGAAGCGACAGAACTTAAATGGATGCATTGTAATAGAATGAAAGTCGGTGCTGAATGATGTTGTGGTTTTTGCAGGTCATTCGCACAGAGTTCTTCATCTGGCCTTGAGTCCCCGCGGGTCCAATCTTGTGTCTGCCGCAGCAGACCGCCGTGTTCGTATCTGGGTCACATAGACGCCATTATCGTGACACTGCAACATTTCTGCGGCCCCCAAAGATAGGTGATAAAAAAAAGGCTCCACACCACAATTTGCAGTGTTGTTGGTTCTCACCAGCTGAATTGCCTGTAAGCCTCTCCTGTGCTCTGAGCACAACCACAGCCTTCATTTGACACAGTCACACGTTTGCACAAAGTATGGTTTATTTGTTTCTGTTTTATTTTGCATGTGTATATTAGTATTCAACTTTTTTCCCGCCATATATATTATAAATAAAAGATAATATAATTATTGTATTTTAATAATTTAATAATTATATTATTATAATAATTTTTGGAGGTGTGTGTTATATGGCTTTAGTGTCACTAAGGCCATCCTGCCTGGCCTTAGTGACGACAAATATCTGTGCAATTTTGGGCTGCTCAAATGACAATAAAGGAAAATGAAAGATCTGTTCATATACTTTTCGTTGTTTCATCTCCAGCGTGGGGGTAGTGGTAACCGCGTTGAACACATCAGTTAATCAAATCACTCACAAGGGTATGTCTGGTAGAAAGAAACCACACCAACAGGTTTCCAGTTGATTGGTTTTGCACACACACACACACACACACACACAGACAGACAGCACTGACACTGTGGAAAGATAACAACCGGTAACCGCTGTCAGTCGTCATCTAAGCGTACCACAACATCTTTACAAGAATTGATCTATGTGTCAATATTGAGCATTGCCGGTTTTGCAGATAATAATAATAAACTTTATGTATAGAGGACTTTTCAGAATATAGCTATAAAGTGCTAAAGTGTTTTACAATAAAAACAAAGTAGCCTGTATTTACAACAAAAAGAGAATTAAAAAGCAGAGGGATTTTTTTATTGATGCCAGAGAGCAGGGAATTACAGTAATCTAACCGACTAGTTACGAAGGCATGTTTCTAGATTTTTGGAAGAGAGAAATGTTCCGAACCTTGAAATGTTTCTGAGATTATGAAAGCAGGATTGAACCATTGATTTAACATGTTTGTTCTAAGATGAGGTTTTGATCAAAAATGACACCAAGATTTCTGCAATGCTGAGTTACTGAATGGGACAAAGAACCAAGACTGATATTTCAATATCTTGTCCTACAGTACAGTCAATACCTCTGTCTTATCAGCATTTAGCTGTAGGGAATGTTGTGACATTCCCTTATGAACCCTTTGCAGGGGGTTCGCTTGGTTTAGTCTGAGTTCCGAGTGTCCACTTATGCTGATGTTTGTCAGCTAGTTGTGCTATGGCAGACGAGGAAAAAGGACTCAGAAGCAGGCCCAAACACGCTATATTCCAAGAACAAACGTTTTATTCACAGGATGTAGGAGCTGAGCAGAGGACTACACAGATAGTGGAGATCAATGATGGTATTTCCAGGTCGGTCGGGAGTGAAGCAAGGCTGTAGGCAATTCCTCCAGGCAGGTGGTGATCTTGAGCACAGGGAAAAACAAGATGAGATTGGATAACACAGAAAATGTAACAAAATATTCAATGACAATTTAGTGGTTTGGCCGCAGCGCAAACACCACGAGGGTTAACTGGCAATCTGGCGAGGAGCGAGGAGAAGAACCGGGTTCTTCTTCCCAGGGCCAGAGTGGGAAGCCACGCCCAGACAGGTACACAGACAACACAGAGAGACAGACAGGGATGCTAACAGGAAACACTGGGACAGGGAAGCACATAGACACAAGAGGTAGGGAGGAGAATTGCAGGCTCATGACATGTTGAGGGTCGTGTTACAATTTTACACGCATGTATAATATTTTTTATATGCTTTTTTTTTTTTCAAGTGCTCATGCCGCCCCCCATGTGTCATGAAAAAATGCATGGTTCGCCCGTGCCAAAAACCACTACTGATTAACTTTGGCCAAGATCAAAAGCTAGATCAAAAACAATCAAGTTGGGCAACTTGCTATTTTTAGCAAGTCACATAAACTTCCCCTTTTTATTGAAGGTGGGTCAACTTGGTGGTATTTTCAGCTTGTCCTATAAAAACACTTTTCCCTTGCTGCCACCAGTTAAGTAGTTCTATAGTTGCTGCTATCTGAATTCGCATCGAATCGCATTGCATAAAAAAAGCTAATAATTTATCACACCAACAGCAATTTAATAAAGTGACCTTTGATTTTTATCAGATAAAGTGAAAAATACAATTTAAATATTTATAACAAATGCACTTTTATCAACTTCATTTTTAATTCACAAGACAATTTATCAATGCCATTTTAATCAAATCATTTATATTTGTATTTTTATAACTTCCACCCCTTGTAGTGTCTCTACTGCTGCACAACTAATTGCAAATGAAGTTCTACTTGACATAAAATGCTGTAAGTAAATATACGCAAATCTCTGTTGCTGAACATACCAGCCTGTGAACTTTGACCATGGCCAAAGTTCAATCAAAGAATGAGGTGGGGCAACTTGGTGCTATTTATGGCGTGTCATAAATAAGGAACAGTTTTCACTTTGCTGTCGCCATTTGAACAGTTCTCTCCTTCCTGACAAAACACTGTACAATGTATGCCACTCTCACTACAAAAACAAACAAGTGAAGACAATCTGATGGACACCAAACCTAGCTAAGTATGTGAAATACGGCGCAGAAATTCACAATCGTTTTCAATTAAAGTTTTCACTTAACTTTTCACCTGGGAGTGGGAGCTGGGAATTGGGCGTTAGATAGTTGGACACTCCCAGTTCCCAGCCTTCTGGATCATCTCATGGCCTGGCCCACACAGCAACAGTCCCACAGAGGGGAATGAGATGGTTGAATGCAGACAGGTAGGTGGACACAGTTAGGAAGGAATACAGAGAAAATGGGATAAATCACAACAGGTCCATGTCTCCAGGTGTGTATAATACTTTCAACTGTTCAATCAGGAGGAGCTGCTGTTTCCGTTGCATGCTGACAAAGACTTGGGAAGCACGAGAAAGCTTCAGATCCCTGAGAATCTCCGAACACGGATTCCATGTTTGCAATGGTCCTGTGGCCAGCTGTTTTGGGTAAAAACCTGTTTTTGTTTTCTCTAAACTTGACCATAGCTCATACAAGTTAGTTTGTAAATATTATATATAATTTACACAAAAGTGTTACTGGCGAAGACAGTGCAACGTGAAATGTTGTCATCAAGAGCAAATTAAAGGCTAAATTCAAAATGTATTGAAGCACCAGAGTTGGCGATTTGACATATCTTCTGTGACGCCAAGGTCGGCGTCGGAACGAAGCTAATGGGGGGGGGGGGGGGGGGCATTTGGGTAGATGCAGGGGGCACCAAAACTGACACTGACCCTGTGTGACGCCAATAAGGTCTTACAGCAACAGTGTGTTTATACTGTATTGAAAGATGCCCCCTTCTGGTGGCAAGCATGATTACACCTGGACAGTTATAATTGTTTTCCTTACAGTCTCTGGAAATGGAGTGCAGATATTTAACACTGTCTTACAATAATAAAAAATGGTTATCCCAACCCGGGGATGTCATTGCCATATATTCCAAATGTAGACCTACTGGTCAAATCCTGTGTCAATTCAAATTAGTGGGGGGTCCATGCTAAGTAAATCCAGTCAGAAATCCACTTGGAACACTTGAACGTTGAAACAAGACCTGCTGTGCTGTGCTACTGTTGTCTCCTGATTCAGCTGCGTGCCACAGGCCCACCGTGGGGCATATCGTACCGCAGTACTCGCTGGTCCGGAGGGCCGCTTCCTGGGACCAGGCCCGGCAGTTTTGTCAGAGGCACCATGTGGACCTGGCAGTGCTGAGCACCGAGAAGCAGTACCGGCAGGTCCTTAATGCCACCGCTGCAGAGGGGCAAAGCTTTTGGCTTGGTCTGCAGCGTGGGAACATCGCCGGGCCCTGGACATGGGTGGATGGGGAGCCGCTGAACTACGAGCAGTGGTACAGGGTGAACTATGTGGGCGGCTGTGCAAGTCTGGAGGCCACACTTCCAGGAGACAAGAAGCTTCTGGCTCGCTATTGTGAGGAGCAACATTGGTTTGTGTGTCAGGGTGAGTTATGCTGTTTGTTTGTTATCCTCTCTCGATGTGTCACGTGACAGGTCTGTTTTTCCTCCTGCCTACTGTAAGAAAGTGTCACGATCCCGCCTGTTCCCTGGTCTTGTCTCTTGTTTTCCCCTAAGTCTGTTTTCTTGTCCCCAGTGTGTCTGTATCTCTGTTTTCCTTTGCCCCGCCCTTGCTCCGCCTTGTTTCCTTTTTTGGTCCTTCCCCTCGTTGTGCCCTCACCGCCCTCACCTGTGTCTCGTCAGCCCTTGTGTATTTAGTCTCTGTTCTCCCTTGTCTTGGTGTGGGTTCGTAACGTTTGTCATGTGGTGCCTAGTCCTCGTCATTCCTGCCGTGCGTCGTGTCTTGCCCAGCTCTGTTCCAGTCTGTAAGTTTTGTTTCCCCGTGTTTTGGTTTGTTCCCTGACCTTTGGTCTTGTATTTTTAGTTTGGACATTTTCTGTTTTTTCCTGTTTTCCCCGCTGTGGATTTACTTTATTAAAACTCTGAACAACACTGCCTGCCTCCCTGCATCCCTGTTTGCATTTGGGTCACCGCTCCCATACGCGCCCTGACAGTGCATGTGTTTGATTACACCAAATTTTCCACCAGAGATGTGGTGCGCCTGGCCACGGGCTACGGGGATAAGAATCTCTGGTTGGACTGGATTGCTGCTACTGCTCAGTCCATAGGCAATTGGCAGCCACTTCCCTTATGACCGTCCAGAACCGTATGGCCCTAGATATGCTCCTAGCTGAGAAAGGAGGTGTGTGTTCTATGTTTGGTGATCAGTGTTGTACGTTTATTCCCAATAATACCGCTCCTGATGGCTCAGTGATTAAGGCTTTAGAAGGGTTGCGTACGCTGTCTAACGAGATGCATGAGATGTCAGGGATAGATAATCCTCTGGGGCGCATATTTAATCAAATGTCTGGTAAATGGAAAACTCTAATTGTCTCTGTCCTAATGTCTATGATGGGGATGCTGGCTATGGTTGCCTTGTGTGGGTGCTGTTGTATCCCTTGCATTAGATCCTTGTGTGAGTGGGCCATAGCTGCAGCTGTGGAGAGAAAGGACCATCTCCCGCCATACCAACTGTTACAGTTCCAGGCGGGGGGAGAGGCGTGGATGACCGGAGAGGAGGAGAATGCTACTGTCTCTGAGGGCTTGCCCACCCTCTCTGTTCGATTATTTTTCCCTATTTTATAACTCTCCTCTGTTTGATTATTATTGATCAATTATTATCCTGTTTTGTTTAAATGTTTTCTTATTTTGTGGTGGTCTCCTTTATAAAGGAGACCAAGAGGGGGACTGTTAGAAATTATGATTATTATGCTTGCATCTATTTAGCAAATATTAATCAATAAAGCTGTTTAGCAATAGTACATTTTAATAAACCTTTATA